>RJWJ010011427.1:0-44393 GCA_004363605.1 Indri indri
AATCTTGTGTGCTCAGAGCCCTTGGGTTGCTCGATGAGCTGCTTTTAAATTCCATCATCTGCAGCTTTTCTGTAAATATAAAATAAAAAGGGGCCAGGCGTGGTGGCTCAGGTCAGTAATCCTAGCACTTTGGGAGGCCGAGGTGGGAGGATTGCTTAAACTGAGGAGTTTGAGAGCAGCCTGAGCAAGAGCAAGACCCCCTCTCTACTAAAAATAGAAAAATTAGCTGGGCGTGGTGATGCACACCTGTAGTCCCACCTACTCAGGAGGCTGAGGCAGGAGGATCACTTGAGCCAGGAGTCTGAGGTTGCTGTGAGCTAGGCTGACATCACTGCACTCTACCCAGGCCAACAGAGCGAGACTCTGTCTCAAGAAAATAAAAAAAAAAAGAGGTTGTTTGGATTAGAAACTATGATTGTTAAGTTGGTGCCCAACGAGTTGTTCCTATCGTTCGTATTTAACCTTCCAGTCACTTTCTGGGTGGTTCTGTGCTGGACCCCATCCAATGGACCACTTTCAAGTCCAGCTTCTGGCCACTTGCACATCTTTCTCTGACCTCAGGCAGACTCCCCTTCAAACTCCTGCTTCCTTCCCAGTGTTTTAGTTCAACAGCCTTAAGGAAAAGCCGGGGTCATCTTTTCTCCTTCTTGAGCCAAGAGCAAGCCAAGAAACCCAGTTAGGGCCCGGCCTCCTTGCTGCAGCCTCCGCTTAGACATCTCCGAGAGGCCTCGCCGACCACCCCGCAACCTGGTAACTCCAACCTGCCCTCGCTCCCGGCCCCTGCCTGCTCCAGGTATTTCCACGGGAAGGAGAGTCTCCACTCATCCTCCAGGCACCACACTGCCACTTTCTGCATGGACACTCCTCCCTCACAGCTGGGGGTCCCCCCTGCCTCTTAGAGTGGCCACAGCATAGAGGGGCAGCCCCACGCCCAGCGCCAGCGCGGCCTGGCTCCCAGCAGCCTCCTGCCCGCCCACCCTCTCTCCCCAATTTCTAGGTTTCTACTTTAAATTTTCCCAGGATCTTTCTCTCCCTCTCTTTGGGTATTTCATTTCCCTCCTCACCTTTGTTCATGCCCAGAACAACAAAATACTCCTGGGGAGTAGCCACCTGCAGAGGTGGGGTGACAGCTGTCCTCTGGTGGCTTCCCCAGCTTTTCTACAACTCGAGGGCCACCCTCAGACACAGAGCAGCTCCTGGGCACCTCCCTTCCTTGCAGGGCCTTTTCTGCCAAACCAGAAGCTTCCTCTGTTCCTCCCTCCACCGTCCACAATCCTCCTGCCCAGCTTTACCCACTTTGACACCAGAAGGGAAAAGCCTGTGTTGCCGACAGCCCGAGGCAACCGTGCCTTTTACCTGGGAACAGGTGGAGGGACCAGTTCAAGAGCCAGGCACGAATGTGAAAATGATGCCGGTAGCCTGGGTTCAGCCTCTCTCTTAGGGGGGTGCTCAGGGTCTCTTGCCTTTCAGCAAGCCCCATCTTTTCTCGGCGACCACCTGGCCCGGGGCTGAACACTCAAGCCCTCTGTCACAGCTCAGGCGCCTTGGCTCAACTGCCCTGTCAGGCCACCCTTCCCGGCCACATGCACCGCTAACATGCCTCAGTCTCCACAAGTGTCCTCGTCCCTCCCTGAAGAGACTGGTGTCGCCCGTGGGCAGCCCCTGGCCTGAAGCCCACGCTCCCTGCTGGGCCGAAGCAGGAGCCTCAGGCCCCAGCTCCAGGGGGTGACCTCAAGGGAAGCTCTCCCTACCCCAGGCCCCAGAGCTGCGCCCTCCCACGACTTGCTCCTCACCAGAAGCTTCCCTACAAAGCAGAGGGTCTCCCCACTGCCCTCTGCTTTGCAGTCATTTCCTCCTCCCCCAGAGAGCTTCAGGAAGGCTGGGCCCGTCTCATGGGGCCGTCCCTGGCACGCAGAGGGGCCTGCTCAGAGCAGGTGCCCAGGTACTTCGTGTGAGTTGCTGAAGGCCCTCTACCCGGGGGGAGTCTCCCCCTTCCTCTGGTTTCCACCTTCACCCGCACTCCCCTCGTGAGTGGCATACGGGGACAGTGAGGGACAGGACCTGCTCCAGCCCTCTTGCCCCTTGCCCAGCCCAGCGGGGCAGACACTCCCTGGCCAGAGCGAGGGGTGGCACCGGCTGGGCCACATACACCCCCGACCCCGTGGCTTCTTCCTCCCCACCTGCTGCGACGCTGTGGCCCTGCTCCTCCTGGGCCCTGCTTGTGGGCGCTCCAGGGACTGGCAGCACAGGCATCCTCTGGAAGCTTGTCCGAAATGCAGTCTCAGGCCCCACCCAGGACCTCCTGAGTCAGAACCTGCATTTTACAAGAGCCCTGGGTGATGCCTGCACTTGAATGTCGGGTCTCGGATCCCGGCACGCCTTCCTCCCCCGCCCCGGCAGCCGGGCCTGCAGCCAGCTCTCCCCGGCCACCACCGCCTTTCCCCAGTGGCCTGACCTCCCAGGCCACTGCCTCACACAGGGAGGACCCTCCCCCCACCCCCTGCCGCCACCCCCCACCCTCAGCCCAATGCTGGGAGGCTTAACCGTCCCTCTTGGTTCTGTGCCCAGAGCCACAGAACTAGCACCGAGAGAGCAGCATAGAGCCTGCTCCTGCCTCTGGGTCGCCCAGGCCTGCCTTCAGCCAGTATTTACAACAGCATCTTTTGACCACATCACACGGGGCTCAGATCTCCCCAACAAACGAGTCAGAGAGACATCGTGTGACCCTCGCCATACTGTTTACCAGCAGTGTGATCGTGGGCAAGTTACAAAAGCTCTGCGAGCTGCGGCTTCCTCATCTGTAAAATGGGGATAATGATCACACTGAACTCAGGCGAGGCTGTGAGGCTTCGCTAAGACGACTCGTCCATGCAGCAATTGCTATAAACAGCAGCTGTTTACAGAGTGTTGTATGTGCCTGGCATCAGGGACAGTGATCCAAACAGACCCAACCTAACCCTTGAGAAGCTTACTGACAGGGAGCGAGGACAGACGGGAAAGGCCAGCCGGTGCTCAGTGTTTGCTGGGTGGATGAATGAATGAATGAATGCTGTGCACGTGTGGCGTCACCATCAGCCCTCCCTGCCTTCCAGTCATGAAGCTATCCCCAGCACCTCCACCCTGAAGTCACCTCTGGAAGAGAAAGAACTGGGGCTTAAAGCTACTGAGGAATTTAAGGGAAGGATTAGAAGAAGGGGGGCGTGGGCTTTCCTGCAGTTAATGGATATAGATGAATCAACGCAATTATGAAAGCCTTCCAGACTTAGAACACATTTGCCCGAAATAGTCGATAATTGAGGAGGAATTAGAGTTTGGTTTTTTTTTCAAGAGTTTTGCAAGTTCTCCGTGGGGGGAGGGATAGTCTGAGAGATGGCGAGATTTTGGAATACATTTCCTCGGGGTTGCAGAGCCGCCTCATTTACGGAAAACGGGATGGTTAGAGAACAATCCCCCTGCTATTGCCATACCATGAGCATCCTCTGAGGGCTCTGGGCCCCCCTAGATCACAGAATTAGCAAGCGAGAAGGAGCTGCCCAGAACACCCACCGCCCTTGTGTTTCCTTGATGGGAAACTGAGGCCGGACATGCCCGATGTTAAGCAGGTGGTTACCGGCAGCTCAGAATGGAGGCTCGAGCCCAGGTCCCCTGACTCCCGGCCCAGTTCCCCGGTTATGTGCGGCTGTGCCTGCGTCCACGACACCGCACTGCAGATGCTGTGCACAGGCAGCGTCAGGCCGCGTCGCAAACACAGCACACCAGGCTGAAGCCACGCGCCACAGCCACCTGCCCGTAGCTCCCTGTCCATGACGGTCAGGGACAGGCTAACGACACACAGGGAAACCAGGCCAGCCGCGGTCTCCAGGGGCTGGGGCGGCCGGGGACTTTGGGTGATGAAACTGCTCTGTACTTGGAGGTCATGGTGGTTACACGAACTGCATGCTTTGTCAAAACTCATAAAAAGGGTAAATTCTGTATGTAAATTGTACCTCAAGTTTTCAGAATGCAGCCTGAAATAATAATGGTGATGACAATGATAACAATAGTAACCTCAAGTGCCAGAGGCCACGTGAGGGCCACTACAGGGCGGGCCTGGAGATCCGTTCATCACAGCGGGAGGAAGCCCGGTTAGCGTCAGTCAGGGGTTTCTGACTACAGACTTTTCTACCGGGCGCTTCCCCAACCCAACACCCCGACACCAGTGTGCTTGTACCCAAATCGCCCCTCCCCCTTCCCTGGCTGGCAGGGGCATCGCCGCTGGGCACCTGGCCCACTCCTCCCAGAGCCACCACGGTGCAGCCCTCCGTTCACCCTGCTTTACAGAGACACGGGCTCTTAAGCTTTCTTGAATCTCTGACACCTTCGAAACTAGGACAGAATCTCTGGGCCTGTAACCCAGAAAACCATATATGCTCACACAGCCCGTGCACCCCGAAACCTCCATGGAGTCCCTGGGACCCCAGGTCCCAGACCCTCAGCTGGGCCGGAACTGCACAGAATCCCAGCTTGTCTCCTGCCAGCCCCCCCGTCCCACCAGCTTCGACCCACTCAGGCCACGCGGTCGCTCGCCCTGAGCGCCCAGCCGGGGAGGAAGGCTGCATGGGGAAGGCAACGGGGTTTGCCTGGACACTCCTGTGTTGTTCCTGTTGTCCCCCCTTCTCCTGTGAGAAGAGTCCCGGTTCAGACCCTACGTTGTATGGCCACCCCCAGAGGGAGGTGACCATTCTGTTACTCCAGCCCACACGGGGGATGTCACGGGCTGCAGGGCCCTGGCATCTCACCGTGGCCACACCGAGTTCTATCAGAGAGGCCACTAAGGCACCAACCAGACCTGGCCCCCAGTTGACGGCCAACTTGTCCTCACATGTTCAAGTCTGTGCATCTCCAAACTTAGCCCTGCGAGACCCAGAACCGGCCGGCAGGCCTTTCTCATCTCCCGAGGGGCTTCTGTTTGGGGTCTATGCACTTACAGTCTCTCGTGTTGCTGGCCTGGAATCCTCACTCTATTTTTGCTGCTTTTTCTTTTGAATTATTCAAGAAATGTTTACTTGAAAGTAGTTACACAAGCCACTTGAGACATTTCCCCTCAAAAGTGCATCCTCTAAATAATGTAAACAAACCTCAATTACAAAATGATGCATGAATGCATCCAAATGGCAGTGATTAACGCTGGCGCTTTCATTGACAGAACCGCAGAGGACAGCATGTGCAGATTATTCCAAATCTCATCAAATCCAAATGCGAGCAGAATTCCACACTCTGAATACAACATTTAGCCTGATGATTCTAACTGAAAATCATTCTCTTTCTATTCTAAAGCTCTCAAAACCAGTGAAGTTTGGGGAGGTCATTGACCTCCAGTCACTCTGTTGAGAAATAGTTGGATTTATTTCCATGGAGACCAAGGAACCTGAAGATTTGGAAAAGACCTGGAGGAAATCAGTGAGTGGTTCATGGAAAATTGATGACGAATCAGCCAAGGTGAGGCCCGAGTCACTCTTGGAAAGAGAGGAGACTTCCTGCGCTGACCAGGAGATCCAAGAGGAAGAGCCCCATTGCAGCATCCCGATTCAGAGAAACTCTATCTTCAATCGTGCCGTGAGATACAGGAGCAAAGCCAAGGCCAGAGTCACCTGTGTCCAGAAGGACAGCTGCCTGGCAGGTCAGTGTCACAGCTGTCACAGCTGTTCCCTTACATCCAGTTGGCATCATCAGTGCTGAAGGTGCTCATCAAATGAGAATACACAGCATTGACAATTATCAGCTACAAGACCAGTAAGGTAGCACGTTTTAAAACCATTACCTAAAGAATTCAAAATCCCCCAATATGATGATGCGTTTGAAAGTGTTGTTGTTGTTGTTGTTGTTGTTGTTTCTACTCTGTCGCCCTGAGTAGAGTGCTGTGGCATCAGCCTAGCTCACTGAACTTCAAACTCCTGGGCTCAAGCAATCCTCCTGCCTCAGCCTCCTGAGTAGCTGGACTACAGGCAAGAGCCCCAGGCCAGGCTAATTTTTTCTGTATTTTTCAGTTGTCCAGCTAATTTCTTTCTATTTTTAGTAGAGATGGGGTCTTGCTCTTGCTCAGGCTGGTCTCAAACTCCTGAGCTCAAATAATCCTCCCACCTCGGCCTCCCAGGGTGCTAGGATTACAGGCGTGAGCCACCACGCCTGGCCTGTTTGAAAGTGTTGACCCTAGTTATACAATTAGACTGGCTTCTACCTAAAAGATCCTTGTTCTAGAACTCAACAACCATACCTCCTAGGAGGGAGCCGGGAGCCATCCACAGGTGGGGTCATGTGGGAATATGAGTTTTTCAGTGGTGCGGTTCTACCCCACTTTCCCACTGCCTCTGAGATGGCCAGAGTCTCCGTTGCCCTGACAATAATTGGGGTTCAAACCTTGGGAATGTCTATGCTGCAGGACCCCTTAATCTTTTAGACCAGTTCCTCGAGCATTTTATCTGCTCAAGGTATATTCGTCAAGCAAAATAATGTTCAGAAACCTTCATAAATGGGAGGTGTTGGCACTCTAGACTCCTGTCCCCGTGACTTTCCCCCAAGGCTGCTGTGCAGTGTGCTGGGGCCGCAGCGGGTGTGCCAGTTTTCCCAGCCCTGGGGACACAGCTGCCACCACCGGACAGTGTGCTACCCTGAGTACGCTGGTGACAACCCCTGCTTTAGATCCAGGGACTTCGTTAATTCATCCAAAAACTCTATTTTCAGTAAACTACCCTCAAAACATGGAGAGTTAAAGCAACATATTTGTTATCTCTCGTGATTGTGAGGGCTGGTAGGGTGGTTCCTCTGTCTGGCCTCTGCAGTCAGCTGCTGGCCCCTCTGGGGTTGCAGTGGGGAGGACAGCCTTGCTCATCTCTCCCGCGGTTCCTGAGCCGGCGGGCCAAGGGAGGCCTCAGCGGCTGCTGCCTGCCTCTGCTCCACGCGGTCTCTCGTCCTCCAGCGGGCAGCAGGGTTCCGAGACGGCAAGAGCAGAAGCCGCGCTTGAGGCCTGGGCTCAGACCTTGCGTGTGCACTTGCCACATTCTGTAGGTCAGCGCCCTCACAGGGCCGGCCCAGACAAAAGGGGATGGGAAAGTTGACTCCACCCCCTGATGGGCCTGAGTTTGTGGTTGTCACCATCTACCATGAACACTAACAAAATCATGTCTCGAGCACCAGTTAAGCAAGAAAAATTCAATGCTCGAAATGCCACAGCCGTGGAAGGGGAGTGGCTGGCACTTCATAGTACTCTCTCAACTTTTCTGTCTGTGTGAAAATTTAAGTTAAAAACACACGCTCACACACAAACCTGGAGTCTCTGCCCTCGAGGAACCACAATACCATAGTGATGTCATTTTACCGCAAGCCGTGTGTCAAAGTTTATAAGACAGGTAAAGGCAAAGAACTGGACCTTTCTGGTGGGGTTAGAAAGACTCCCCAAGAAGATGACGTTTTACATGAGTCTTGAAGGACAGGTAAGGACACGGCCAGGGAGAGAACAGAGCCGACGTGGTTGAGCACATGTCGGTACCCAGTGGCTCTGCTAGGCAGGCACTTGAAGGGTATTCTCACCATACCCATTTTATAGATTAAAAAGAAAACAACAACTGAGGCCCAGAGAGATCGAGCCACTTACCCAAAATCACACAGCTAACGAGTGGTATAGCTTGAACTGGGATTCAGATCCTTCTAGCTCCAAAGCCTATGGGGATGGAGAAGTGGGTTAGAGCAGTGCTGTTCCATGGAAATACACTGCAAGCCACGTGTGCCATTTTAAATTATCCAGTGCACACATTAAACAGTGCAAAGAAATGGGTGAAATTAATTTTAACACTGCATTTTATTTAACACAATAGATGCAAAAGGTATCGTTTTGTCCTATAGTTAATAATCAGTATAAAAATTATCAATGAGATATTTTGTATTCTTTTTTTTGCACTAAGTCTTTGAAATCTGTTGAGTATTTTTTACTTGCAGCCCCTCTCGGTTTGCATGCCAAATTTTCATTGGAAATACTTGATCTGGATTTAGATTGCATAAAATGTACAGTCAGAAAAGTAGATTTACATATGAAAATTGTTCCAAATATCCTTAAAAGTTTCCCAACAACTGAATCAAGTATGAGTTTTTACTTTTAAATATAAATTAAGTAAGATGAAAATTTTCCTCCCTCAGCCACGCCAACCACAATTCAAGTGCGTGACAGTCCCCTGTGGCCGGTGGCCACCCTGTTGGGCAGGGCAGGGTTCGAGAACCACAAGCAGACAGAAGAGCAGATGCAGCTGCGAGGGTGGGGGGTCAGGGCGGTCTTTCTGGGGTGCAGGGAAAGGTGGGTATGGGCTGTGTCTGAGATGAGGCTGGAGAGGGAAGCAGGGTCGATGGGGAAAGAGCCTGGAGTCTGTGGCCTCCCCAAGCAGAGCGAGGATGCTGACGCCAGCGCAGGCAGAACTGGGGTCTCTTCACTTCCTGCCACCCCCGGAGGTGCCCTTTATGTCCGGCCCTAATATTTTCATCAGACTTGCTTTATTTCTAAAGCGACTCCCTCCCCGGAGTTAATGCGCCGGCCTGCCCGGTGCTTCCTGACCCGAGGTCCAAAGTGAAGATGCTGTGCTCCACCCCGCCGGCGAGGGGTGTAGGGAGGGGAGGAGCAGACAAAATGGGCCGGGAGTCATCGGCTTCTAGGTCCACTCCCTAACAGCCAAACGCTCACGCTCTGGGTCCGCAAGCTGTGGAACCTTCACCGTTCCGTCTGCTACATGGGTGCTCTTTCAAAGTCATGCTAGAGCTTTGCCTAACAAGTCCTCCCACGGGTGAGCTGACATTCTGGGGGAAGGTGACTTGACTTGACTTACTGTTTAATACTGATTAGGACTTATTCGGACACTGTAAAGTTAGACGTTAAAAGAGTGACAAGTTGCAAATGATTTTTGTCCGGTAGAAGCAATAGCACCCATGGTGAGGGCTTTATTGCCCTCGAAGACATTAGCCAGGTTTGTCTCCGAGTTTGCAGTCTTATTTCTAACGTTCCCTTTTCCACTAGCTACGTATGTATGTATGCGTGGGTACGCGTACATACGTGTACATGATGTTTCTTATGTCATGATTATAATTTTCATGGGGATGGCATCCCAGGTCCCCAAATACAGCACAAGGTACAGCAAGTCCCCCTTCAGGGGGTGGGAGGAGGATCACCCTCCTCACCCCACTTCCTCCCCCGTCCAGGGTGATGGCTGCCACTGGCCTAGTCTTGCAGAGAATTGCCTCAAAGAGGGAGATGCATGTTTTCTAACTTGCTCCATTTCTTAAATGTCACAGATTCACAGGAAAATGGAAAACCTGTAGATGAGCCCCTGACCTTGAATTTCCCCCAGAGCAGAATGCCTTCCCGGAGAGTATCGAGGCAGGCGGGCCCAGGAGCCCAGAAAACCAGGTAAGAGACAGCAGATTCAGCGCCGGTGGGAGAAAGGGTGTGGCAGGGACCTTTGCCGCAAAGACTTGATGGGGCTGCTGGGGTGTCATTTTTGTAAACAATAGTAATGATTGGTTGCTTGCGTTAAAAAAAAAAAACAAAAACTCCACAATTTCCTTTAAAAAAAAGCCTATTGTTACTCTTCTGTCACAAAGCTAGGAAATTTTAGATATTACATACATTGAGAAATAGAAGAGAAAAATACTGGATCACCGCCACCCAGAGAGGTTTTAATATTTGTAAATGCGTTTCAGGTCTCTTTCCCTATGTTTTATCATACTTCCTCTTCATGAAACGAGGTCTTACTGTAAAATATTCTGCAGTGTGACTGGTTGGGATTTATTAATCCTGCTCCTATAGTTGGATGTGTGGGTATCGTATCAGTTTCCACCGAATTTAGCTGCTTTAACAACGAGAACAAAACACTTAGTGAGACAGGTTTGCTGGCTCTCGAGTGAAAGAGGTTATGACGGCAGCTCCTCCTGTCTTCAGGGCCCCGGGTTCCTTCCAGCTTTCTGCTCTGCCATCTGCCAAGAAGGCTGCCAGAGCTCCAGAAGTCACAGCCACAGTCAGGTGGAGGGAAGGAAAGAGGCCTCAGGGAAGGGTGCACCAGCCCTGAAGCCCACCCTGAAGCCCACCTAACCACTGTGGCTTTTATCTCTTGGCCCACACTGGGTCCCATGGCCACCTCCACCTGCAAGGGAAGCTGGGAAATGCAGGTGTTTTTAAAGCCAGGGCTGTTTCCGTAAGTTGATTCTATCAGGAAGGAAGAAGGTGAGAATGGATACAGGGGAGGCAACAGCAAGCTCTGGGCCGAGGCAGTTTCAAACTTTTGCTGTTTTGCCACACTACGACAAATACTGTGGCGCAGTCCTGGTGCCCTGCCCGCATCATTTCAGTCAAATTCCTTAGCAGCTTCACGATGTCTACAAATCCCTGAGAGTGACGGGGAAATCGTATCCCCATAACTGCACTGGGAAAGTACAGACCCGGCAATGCACCCAGAGTCCCGGAATGAGATGCAGAGGTGACACTTTGCTTCCTGAAGTTGCTTTGCCCATTGCACATGTGCACGCCCACACACACACACACACACACACACACACACACACACACACACGGACCAATTTATTTACATGTGGTTAGATATGAAGGGCAACTGTTTCCTGTTGTCTCTGGTCTGACTTAAGCCCCAAGGGCCAAGAGCAATACTGAAATGTCTGACCACTGACACAGGACACTGCACGAGACAGGGAAGCCACCCTTATCTCACCCCACGTGGGGTGTCAACAAGAGTGATGGTAAAAATAATTGACAACCAGGACTGGTGCCTGGAGCAAGAGTCTCGGTGGAGCAGAGAAGGGCCCGGGAGTGGGGAGCGGGGACTCAGGACAGTGTCTACTCGCCAGTTGGCACATCGAGCTTCCATATTTTAACAATGAATAAAAGTGGGGGAGTAAGGGGACTGGCGGCCAGGTTTTGTCTGGAGGGAATCGTCTGGGTGCCGTGAGTTGCCCACGCTTACCCAGGGAGGCTGTTCCTCTCATCTTAAGCCAAACAAGGGGGCAGGGGGCACTTCAAGAGATCTACTTGGAAATCTCTGAAATCTGGGGAAGGGGGTATAGGGACAGGAACCTGACTTGTACCTGGAACATCTGGAGCTGGGCTGGCTGAAGCAGCCCGTCGAGGAGGCAGGGGAGGGTCTAGCAGGGAGCCGGGGGACATTTCCACCAGAGGCAAGGCAGGGAAGGAAGCCAGCTACGACCCGCTCTGAAGAGGAATCCTTCCAAGAGGGCGTCCTGCTAGGGGCCAGGGTACCTTGGCACAAAGTGACCGGCTTGAGTGCTTTGCACACACCAAAGAATTGCAATCAGAGGCCCCCTCGAGGGACCCCTGAGGAACCCCCACTTTGAGGGCCCAAACAGCAGCTAGAGGGGGAGAAGATGCAGCGAGACAGAAAGACCTGACTATGGCAGGTCTGGGCCAGGAGACAGGAGGGCTGGCAGGCTGGAAATGGCTTCGGCTGCACATGTCAATACCCAGCAAGAGAGACCACTTGCTTACAGCCTACAGCGCTCTGCGTGAGGTTCCACGCGGGGCCCAGGCGGGCAGTGCCCACCTGCAGCACAGGCTCAGCGGGCAGCCGAGAGGGAGCACCAAGCCCCTCCTGTTTGCACCCCCACGTCCAGCCTGCCCGAGACCTGTGCTTCCTTCTGTCTTGTGGCCTAGTGAGAACAGGACAGAGGTCCCATCAGCCTCAACTGCCTCAAAAGAAGGGACTGAGAGCTCCCCTGTGCCGTTTGTCTCTTACGTTTCTGAGCTAGACTCCTATGGCAAGGGAAGTCGCGACATACCTGCCCTGGGACTGTTTTCTCCTGATGAGCTGTCAGGTCCCAAGGGCTCTGAGTTCTTTATGGCTTTTAAAGGTAGAGGCCAAAATATGCGTTTCTTCCGGGCAACGTTACATTGCCGGCGGGCCGCTCCATCGGTGTCTGACGTGAGCCGTCTGGGGCACTCGCGGTCCTCTTTCTGTTCACCCTCCTCCCGGCTTCGCTGGCTCCAGAGCATGCAGAGGGTCAGATCTGCTACCCGCCTCCTGTACCCCTGCTCCTACCCACACCTCTGTGTCCCCTGCCTTTTCAGACTGGGCCCCGACGTTAGGAGGCGTGGCTGATTTCGAGCACCTCTTGTTCAGTTTCCATAGTCACTTTCCCAACGCCTTTATCCATTCCTGTTCAAAGTCTCTTTTGTTCTGAGCCAGGAAAATAATTCTCTGTCTCCTTGCTTGATTTGTGCACATAAAGGCAGGTTTCACGATCTAAATTTAGCAGAGAAAAAATGCCAACAAAACAACAACAAAAAACCCTACATAGCACTAACGATTGAAGAGGGACTAGAGTGTTTATCTCGTGAAGAGGCCCAAATATTCTATCTCCCAGGTTTTTTGTAATTGTCACTGTAGTTAGTGTTTTCATTAAGGAACTTTAGCAGTACTTTGCTGAAGGCCAACTCACATTACAATAAAGCGTACAGACCTTGGTCTGGCTTGATGAATTTATACATCTGTACGCCCCACCCACTTAGCCGTCAAGCCCACCAAGATGCAGAATATGTCCTCTGCCCCAGGGAGCCCCCTCTGGCTCCTGTTCCCAGTTAATGCCCGACCCTCAGACATAACCATCTTCTGACTTCTAGCGTTGTTGGATTAGTTTTGCTGGTTGTTGAACTTCATATGAAGGAGATCACACAGTCTGCACTCGATGTTGTCTGACTTACTTTGCTCAACATAGCATTTTCGAGAGTCATCAATGTGTGTGTATCAGGTGTTGTCTTTTACCACTGAGACGTATTACCGGAATTGGCGTATCCACCCTTCTACTGACGGATATTTGGATTGTTCCAGTGTTTAACTACTATGAATAAAGTTGCTATGAACATCCTCAGACAAGTCTTTTTCTGGATGTAGGCACTCATTTCTCTGGAGTACGTATATACCCAGGCGAGGACTTGCTGGGTCTTAGGATAGGTGTCTATTTAACTTTATTAGAAACAAACAAATAATTTCTCAAAATGGTTGCGCCACGTTACGTTCCCACCAGCAAGGTATCAAAGTCCCCGTTGCTCCAGATCCTCAGCAACACTTGGAATTGTCAGTCCTTGTAGATGTATCTGTTCTAATATATTGTGGTTTCTCACCAAGGTTTTAATTTGCATTTCCCCGATGACTAATGATGTTAAACAACTTTTCACACGTTTCTTGGCCGTTCATATGTCTTATTTTGTGTAGTGTCTGTTCAAGTGGCATGCCCATCATTTATTTATTTACTTTTAAATTTGTAAGAGTTCTTTATCTATCTTGAATATAAGTCCTTGGTCAGATATGTGCATTGCAAATATTTTTCACCAGCCTGTAACTTACTCATCTTTTAAGTTTTCTGTCTTTTAATGAGCAGCAATTTTTAATTTTGGTGAAGACTAATTTACCAATTTTTTATTGTTGGTCCTTTTCTATCCTAAGATATGTTTGACTACTTCAAAGTCACGAAGATATTCTGCTACGTTTTCTTACAGAAGAAGTTTGATACTTTGCCTTTTGCATTTAGGTCTAAGGTCCATGTGGATCTCTGGTTACTCTAGCACTGTTCGTTACAAAGGTCTCCTGCTCCCCCCGTGAACCGCCTTGCTGCTTTCTTCAAAGACCCAATGACTGCAGACATGTGGGTCTATTTCTGGACTGTTGTTCTGTTTCATTGATCTCACTGTCTCTCTTCCTGCCAGTACCACAGTGTCTTAAACGCGTTGCTTTATGCTAAGTCTTAAAATCTGGTAGTGTAAACCCTCCTACTTTGTTCTTTTTTAAGATAGTCTTAGCTATTTTGAGTTTCTGCATTTCTGTAATATGTAGATTTTGGAATCACTCTGTCAATTTCTACCAAAAAAATACCTGCTAGGGTTTTGGTTGAAATTGCATTGTCTCTACAGATAAATTTGGGGCTCAATGCATATGTTAATTAGCTTGATTTAGCCATTCCACAATGTATACATATCTAAAAACAACATGTTGTATATGATAAACATATACGATTTTTATTTGTTAATTTTAAAAAATTGGAGGAATCACTGACATCTGAATGTTGGCAACTTAAATTGTTCAAACTATGTCCTAACTTTCCACTTATTTAGATATTCTTTAATCCAGCAATGATTTATGGTTTTTACTATAAAGATTTTACACATATTCTAATTAAATTTGTTCCTAGGTATTGTTTGCTTTTTGATCCCATTTTAAATGCCGGTGTTTTGTAATTTCACTTTTCAATTGTTTTTGGTAGTACCTAGAAATATAATTAATTTCGCATGGTCACCTAGTATCCTGTGATCTTAGTAAATTCACTTATTTTTTCTAGTTGTTTGTGTGTATATCCCTTTGGATTTTCTCTGCACACAATCCTCCCATCTGTGAATAAAGACAGTCTGTCTCTTTCTTGGCAGTCTGCATGCCTTCTATTTGTTTTTCTCGCCTTATTGCACAGGCGAGGACTCCATTACAGCGTTGAATACAAGTGGTGAGAGTGGACATCCCAGTCTTATTCTCTGGTCAAGGCCGCTTTGGTTGCAGAGATCAGAATCCTACTCAAATTTGCTCAAGTGGAAGAGGGATATTGTAAGGATGGAATCCCAAAGAATCCAAGTATAAGAGATAAAGTCCATCTTCACAGGTATGGAAAAGCCATGCAGACCAGAGCCACTTTATCCTTTTCTCTGGGCTGTGGGGCCCATTCCTACTTCTCTGCATGGATGCTCTCTCGTCCTGCTTCTCTGCCTCTCGGCTTGCACACGACCCAAACGGCAGCCACGGCCAGAATATCCTGGCAGCCTGGCTCTGCACAGCCAGCGGGGACTGTGTCTCTTAGAGAAAAAGCATTTCTAAGGGAAAGAATCCGGCTGGCCATCCTTGGGTGTGGGTCTCCAAGGCAATCAGCTAAAAGAGCAAGAGGCAGGATCAGTGGGACCAACCCCACTCCCCAGGAGGGAGCTGGGCCTGGAGAATGTCGAAGTCCATGCAGGGGAGCCAGGCAGCCTGTCGCATTTGTGTAGTTGGAGTCCGGGTCTCACGCACAAGAGAGTGCCCAAGAGGATGTGAGTAAGGTGAGAAGCAGAGAATGGAGTAAGAACAGCAGGGGCTCGAGGTAGTAATCAAGGAACTGGGGTCTTCAGGAATGGGTGCAGGACCCAGGCCCACAGTTGTCAGGAAGCCTGGGTGGTGCTGATGTGGGCGCGTGATGTTCTTCTTAGCAGCCCGTGCCTGTCCCCAGAGGTTCTAGAATTGTCCCCAGCTCACCCAGGGTCACTCTGAAAGTCCCCTTCTGTCAATGGCAAGGGTGGGAGTGGCGGTGCAGCAGGAGGAAGCAGGATTAGTGTAGGATGTTCTGGAAAGAGGGGTGCGGGAAGGGAGCTTAGAGTTGTGCACCTTTATACGCAGTATTTCGTCAAGTTCTCCGGTTGTTATCCCCACTTCACAGATCAGAAATTCCAGACCCAACAAAATGTAGTACCTAGCCTGCGGTTGCACAGCTCGCGGGAACGCCAGACCCCAAAGCCAGAGGCTCCGGCTCCCCACCAGGTCCCCTGCTCCCCAGGCTGCCCGAATGAGGTGCGGCCAGGGGCGTCTTGGCTATGGGAAGGAGGGTGCTCCTGTTAATCTGCCCAGAGGGGACAAAGCCCAGAGGTACAGAACGTCGTGTCACCCATAGTCCATTGCTGAATTGGTCCCTTGGGGACCCTCTCAAGTCAAGTCGTTATAAATTGAGTCTTTATTTGTGTAAGTGCAATGTCATGAATCAGAGTTCCAGTCCCAGAAATCATTGATGCCGCGAAAGTACCAAATGGATAAATACATACATGAAAAAAGAATAAAACTTTCATGTGCTTGTATAAATTTCTATTTACTATATAAAAGTAAGCTACATCATAAAATTTCATATGGAGCAGTTTTTCTGCATGAACTAAACAAGCATCAGCCTTTCTAAAACATAAAACACTGATCTTCACCTTTTCTTGGTAATGCCCTGAAGGAATTGCAGAGTTCATTACTCCAAGAGTGGTCAGCCTGCCTTAAACATTAGAGCCCCCGCCAAGGCCCATGCAGGGACAGCCAGGGCAGCCACACTAAGCGCTGACAGCTCTGCTCTAGCTGGTTGGTGCCATACCATCCTGCATATTAAATATTGTGACTATTATCCCTGGATCCATCTCAAAAATGGTCTATGCCATGAAATCCCTCATTGCCACCAAAGACTCATGTGTGGCACAGTGATGCTGGGCTAGGACCCGTTGGAATATTGGAAACACTATGTGTTTCTATGGTAATGTACAGTAACCTGGGGCAGCTTGTCAGACGTTCGTCAATGCCAGTTTGGGTTGTTGCTACGAGAGTCTTACAGCAAGTCTGTAAGCTCAAGGACAGACATGGCATCACAGCAAGTTGAGGGCTGCCTCTTTCATTCAAGAAAACTGTTTCCGGCTTTTGTCATTAGTCAGTTATTTGGGGCAGTCTAGGAGCTGAAGAAATGCAGCCTGGCTCTGATCAAGCCTGTAGGTCTAACTACCAGTTCACAGGAGACACAGGAGCCAGAGGAACGGGTTCAACAACACTGCGGGTGCAATCAGCAAGATCCAAACAGGATGATGCCCCAATTTCTCAGTGACCAAACAGCAAGGAGCAAAACAAGAAAGGGAGCAAGCAGTTAGGAGACTAGAGAAATATCAACCAATTGCAATAGATAGATCTTATCTGAATCCTTTTTCTAATAGACACACTGTGGCCAGGGGCATTTAAAAGACAATCGGAAGTTTGAACACCCATCCGATATCTGATGGTGTTAAGCAATTATTGCTAATTTCTTCAGGCATGCTAATGGTGTCGTAACTATATTTTTAACTATATATAACTCTCCATATCTTTTGGAGATACGTTCTGAAATATTTTGGATGAAATGATCTGATGTCTGGGATTTGCTTCAAAATAGTCCAGACCTGGGAAGGAGTGGGTGGGAGGAAGCCGGGCCGTGAGTTGAGAACTGCTGAAGCTGGGTGATGCGTATTTGGGAAGTTCATTATACTTTTCTGTCTACTGCAGTATATGTTTGAAATTTTCCATAATAAAAACTTTCATTTTTATTTTTTTTTTTAAAGCTTGCTTTTTAAAAAATAGAAAGACAGGAGCTTAAGTATAGAGACCCTTCAGCTTTACTCCCTGGCTCGCGTCTCCTTTCCCAGAATGCTGGCACAATCATCTCTTACCATTGACCGTGGAGGCCCAGGGGGCATTGACCACACACCCCTCAAAGGCAGAACCCCGCCAAGTTTTGTTCCCTCCTGAGCACGTCTTTACTTGTCTGAGACACATCCATAGAGGCCCAGGACTGTGTGGACCAAGGCTCTTGCAAAGCCGGGTTGGCATCACCAGGATGGTGACTGCTCCCTGCAGCTCTGGCAGGATTAGCATCTCTAACTCAGAGGGGTTTGCCTGCCCCGCTGACTCTTGGAGATAATCTATTTTCCCACCTCCCCTAGTACAGCAGGAGACCAAGTGCCCTCAGCAAGACGTCACAAACTGAGCACCGTAAATTCATTTCCTCTCTGGCATCCCTCGCCCCGGAGTTGCCCACCCAGCTCTGTGGACCGTAATAGATGAAGGACATTAGAGCATTCAGAGGATCTCAGGCCACTTGGCCATGGGGACTGAAGAAAGGGTTTCAATTTTCTATCTCTAAAATTGTTTCTATTTTTACACTGTCTCAGAACAAATATAGCTGTGACTTCCGCTTCACAGTTTACGCAGATGATTTCATATACTTTTGACAGCGCTGTGTTATTTTCAGTGGTGCTAAACGCTTCCCCTTTGGGAGGGCGAAGGGGCACGTCCCCCAAATTCCCTCAGGCCTCGCCGACTGGGCCGCGGGTGGAGGGGGGTGGCTCTCAGGTGCTGCTGCAGGGGGAGCCGTCTGCAGCCCTCCCTCCCCACGGGGCCCACAGCCTGAGGTGACCAGACAGGCTCAGGAATGTCAGGGGATTTGCTGACCGTGACATACATTTATTTATTTATTTATTTATTTTTCAGCATATTATGGGGGTACAGGTGTTTAGGTTACGTATGTTGCCCTTGTCCCTTCCCCCAAGTCTGAGTTTCAAGCGTGTCCATCCCTCGGATGGTGCGCATTGCACTCTTTGTGTATGTGACATTTATTTTTATTTATTTATTTATTTATTTATTTATTTATTTATTTATTTATTTATTTATTTTTGAGACAGAGTCTCACTCTGTTGCCTGGGCTAGAGTGCCGTGGCATCAGCCTAGCTCACAGCAACCTCAAACTCCTAGACTCAGGTGATCCTCCTGCCTCAGCCTCCAGAGTAGCTGGATTACTGGCATGTGTCACCATGCCTGCCTAATTTTTTCTATGCATTTTTAGTTGTCCAGCTAATTTCTTTCTATTTTTAGTAGAGATGGGGTCTCACTCTTGCTCGGGCTGGTCTCGAACTCCTGACCTTGAGTGATCCTCCCGCCTTGGCCTCCCAGAGTCATGGGATTACAGGCGTGAGCCACCATGCCCGGCCTACTGACTATGACATTTAAAACAACACCGCCACCACCGCAGGCTGTGGGGCCTCACTTGTGGCATGGATTTGCTCTACTTGTAAATTACGTCTTCAGTGTTTTAAATCCTTGACATCTTCTCACTTGTTAAATGGCCCATTTAGGTCTATTTGCCTCATTCTGGTTATTCTAGCTTATTTTACTTATATTCTTTTAATTTCCAAACTTCCTTACTTTGCCCTTTGACCTTCCTTCTTATTTTCTATTTTAGTCACCTTCTAAAGATTCTCCTTTTGTGTGTTAGGTTTATAATAATCATCACCATTAAAAAATCAACACTTTGGCCTTAATCCTTAATGCCAAATCCTTTTCCCCCTTTATTTCATTTTTATCTTACTATTTAAATTCCTAAGCTTCCAGAGGTTTTTTTTGTTTTAACTTCTTCTTGTATTTCCTATTTCTTCTTAACTGTAATCCTTCCTGCACCCTGTTATGTTGTTTACTCGACTGTTAATAACTGTGACTTTTCAGTAACCTCATTTTGGTTCTTAAATTACCATTTTATTGTTTCTATTAGTCCTTTATGCATAATATTAATTGCTCTGTTTCTTCTGTTAGTCGCAATCTTGTATTGGTTTTTTCTTTTTCTAATTCTTTTGAATTCTTAATTTAAAATGTTTTCCTAATGGGCTGGCTCTGGGGAAGGACGTGGATGCGGAGTGAGTGGACCCATAAACTCGTTTCTCTCGGCTTCAGAACCTGACCTACCCCGACCTTACTGGGGCCCAGTCAGGTCCCCTCGGAGCAAGTCCTTGTACAGGCAAGAGACAGGTTCAAAGCGGATTGAACATGCTGTTCGCAGCAGCATGTGTCCCTAGGGACGTAAATCTTTGCCCGCCCGAGCCTCCGTCGCTTCCAAGGGGAAGATTGCATCCGACAGGGCCCAGCACAGACAAGCACAGGACGCGCTGCAGTCGGGCCTGGGGGAGATCACGGGAGAATAAATATGGTATTGTTTCGTTTTTATACGACTCAGAAACATGCCAAACTAAACAGGATAGTCAGCCCAAGATTCAAAATCTAAATCTAATCATAGAAAACACCAGAAAAGCCCAAGTCAAGAAACATTCTACAAAATAATGGGTCTGGAATCTTTGAAAGTGTCAAGGAGACAAAAAGCAAGCAGAGACGAGACGGAGGAAATGCTCCGGGTTAAAGGCAGACTATGAGGTTGGACAACCGGGACCGTGAGCAGCTGGGACCAGTCTACGTACTCTAAGGGACATTACTGCAGACCATCTGAACAGAGTCCGAGATTAACTGGCGACAAAGTATTAAAGATAACGTCCTGATTTTGATGGTTCTATTTCAGTTATATAGGAGCTAGTCCTGGGTTTAGAAAATACACACTAAAGTATTTGGGGATGACGGGACATCAGGTCAGCGATTGTCCCCCCAGTGGCTCAGGAAAAGTAAAAAACGGTCCTTTGTACTGTGCTAGGCACTTGTAACTTTTGAGAGTCTTTTAAAATATATAAAAAACTAGCATATTGAGGGAAAAAAGACTTCAGGCTCTGGATATAGACTCCCAGGCTTGACGTTAGGCAAGTTATTAGGCCTTCTTTGCCTCAGTTTCCTCATCTCTAAGCTGAGGATATTGATTAATACTCAACACATGGGGCATTAGGAAGAAAAGTAAGTTAATATCTGTAAAGTGCTGACAGCAATGACTGATGCCCAACTGTTATTACCTATTGTCATGTCTTGATTTGAAAGCGCTCTCTCCACAGGGCCTTTGCACATGCTGCTCCCCCACCCCTACTGTTGCCTGGATAGTTTCTCTTCACCCTTCAGTGCCCACTTAGCTTCTTCCACAAGGACTTCCTTGACCCACCACCCCTCCTTCATGCTTCCTGCCTCAGACTACTTTAGAAAACCCTCTCTTAAGCTCCCACGGCACCCTGTAATATCTCCATCACATATATTGATATATAATTTTCTGGTGACTTATTCATCTTTTCTATTAGACAATAAGTAACCCCAGTGCTGGACTGGTGTCTTATTCATTGTCATATCCCCAAGCATAAGACAGTAAACGAATGAATGAATGAATGAACGACCTAGATGCGTGCCTCCACTGTCAGAGAGTACAGAATGAAGTACCCTCCTTTAAGTTGAGTGTGATTCCAGGGCCCACCTCTAGGGTTGGATTCCAGGGCCCAACTCCAGGGTTCGATTCATGCTGTCATCTATGTAAAAGGTACCCTTGGAGTTGGGCAGTGCACAGCCTGAGCTGCCTTACACTGCATCCCTCACCATAAATGAGCAGTTGCCACAGAAGATGATCTGTTCTGTCATCCATATATCAATAGGAAGAAAGCGTAGTTTTGTAGTTAGCTGCTATAAAATAAAAATCATATTTTTGGCAGATGTTTCACCCTGCAAACTTGAGGTGTCAATTCATTTATGGGTTTATTCATTTAACAAATATTTACTGAGCACCTCCACAGTTTCGAGTGCAGATTTCTACCAGAAAATGCCTTATTTGGTGGCTCAGGGAGATATTCAGCCACCCCTTCCCCTGGTAGCTTCCCAGGAGGCCCCAATGCCCCAAAGCCAATGTTCCAGGAACCCACTCTTGGGCCAGTTGTGTGGTCCCCATGCATTCCTGCTTGGAAGTGTTTCGGAGCCTCAATCATATCGGTTGTGCTCCACAAACGAAACTGTACATGTCCTGGAGCAAACCTAGGACTGCTTTTCGAGAGCAGATCCTGGCCCTGGGAGAGCACCCCTAGGCAGGTGGCAGGGATATAGAGGATTTTAGTCCAGTGTCCTAATTTTCGTAAAGGGATGTGTGTCGATGTCATTAGTAATATATCTTACGCTTTTTTTAAAAAAAGGATAGACATCAACCACATTTATTTTTTATTTTTTGAGCCTGTTGTTTATATATGAGTAGCTGTCTCAAATTAAAACTATTTGAACAATATCAAGAGGCAGATGCACTAATCACTTTTCAAAGGTAGATCGATCAAGGCAATTGATCATGTTTCTAAGATTTTCCAGCAAGAAAATGGAAGAGTCAGAAAATAGAAACCCCCAAAATGTTGTTTCATAAATAATAACATTTCTGTATGGAAATTGCTCTGTGAAGTTAACTGATCTAAGATTAGAAAAACACGGTAATCACTGCGAGAGCAATCGATATCTCTGTTAAAAGGGACTAGTTGCTCTTATAAATCATCTTCCAGAAATCCTGGGACTTAAGTCTACCCATGGAGAAAGCAAAGTTCAGGAAAATGAAGTGAATGCCGTTGATCCAAAAACCTTCTGAACTTGAAAAGTGTTACCCTACGCTACAGAGTTGCTGTGACGAATCAATAAAAGAATGTATGAAAACATTTTAAATCGTTCTGGCCACGTAGCAGCTGCTCCGTAAGTGTCTGTTGGAGTTTGAACAGCATGAAATTTCTCTACAGTTCTTACATTAACATGATTCTGATGTCTCGTCCTTGGAATTTATGTACATATCTCCAGTTCTCACTACTCTGGCGTTACTTCTAGACATCTGCCTTAATCCCCGTGTGGAGTCCGTGTTCCAGGTCTTTGCCTGAGGCTCGAACCCTACCCTGTCTCTGAGGGCCCTGCCAGGGCAGCCTGAAGGCTCGCAGCCCATTTATCCTTTTGACAATCTGAGTTTTAGCCCCAGCCTGCACCAGGCCCTCCCGGGGCTGTGTGCTTGGACTTTATCACTTTGTGCCTTCCCTTCTCCCTTTAACTGGCAGAAAAGTCTCCGTGGAGCTGCGTTTTGATACCGTGCTCCTGGCTTACGTGCAGAGATGCCATAAAATCTGCCACTCAGAATTTCCTGTTACACTGACTACGGCACTGAGCACCAACACCCATGGGAGAAATTACTTGTTTCACCCCTAAACGATGTATTGGAATTTCCACTGCACATGGGGGGCGGGGAGAGGGCTGCAAAACAGTGAGTAACGTGGCCCTCGCACCCTGGTGGCTCCCAAGTGCAGCCAAGCTCAGGAGCCCTGAAAGGACGCGTGACACCTCTCTGCATCCCGTTGTCTCTCTGACATGGGTAATTCGCACTGTCGGCCCCTAAATCCTGACACTGCCAGTCATGCAAGTAGAAAACCTCCAAATTAAGACCTTGCCTCCGCAGCGTAGAATAATAGCAAGCTCTATTTTGGCCAAGTTTAATTACTATGCCAGGATTCAGGTCTTCCCAGGTTGCAAAGTCACATGTCTGCTGAGAGGAGGCTGCCGCGCCTTGGACTGGGGAGAGAGCTAAGAATCTGTGTGTGAGCGGAAGAAATGAGATGGCTGGATTGGGGCTCAAGGCAGAGCATCGAATAAGTGATTCACTTTGCAGTGCAAGGAGGACCTCAGGAAGTGCCAGGGCCCAGGCATGCAGGGAAAGCTCCGCACCGCAAGGTAGCTCACAGCCCTCGGTCAGGCTAAAGGGACAACAGATCTGGCAGAAAGGTCCCACCTTGGAGTCTGCTCCGCTGAGTGCCACACTCACTAAAAGGACAATGGCACTGGTGGTCTTCATAACTTTTCTGGCAAAAAGCTGTAGGAACACGTGGCAGCCACCTGAAGAGGGCCCC
Organism: Indri indri; assembly: GCA_004363605.1. NCBI lineage: Eukaryota > Metazoa > Chordata > Mammalia > Primates > Indriidae > Indri > Indri indri. The sequence goes on from RJWJ010011427.1 coordinate 23,192, forward strand.
AGGGGCCCCATGGCCTGGCATGGGCTGGACTTACTGGCCACTTCTAACGACAGACACGTGTGATGGAGCGTGAACCAGAGGCAAGGCCCTGACAGGCGGGGAGGCATCAATCTCTCTCGCGTCCCTCACTCAGGGGAGCCAGGTTCCACATTCTTCTGTGTCGTGGGGACACTCGGCAGCCCACAGAAAGGCCCACATGGTGAGAAACCTTGGCTGCCTGCCAACAAGTACACACATGGGCTTGGAAGTGGAGGCTCCAGTCTGGCCAGCAGCTCGACGACAACCTCAGGGGAGACCCAGCTTCTTGATCCGCATCAGCTGGGTGGGAGAAGAGGCTGCTGTAAGCGGCAAGGCTTGGGGCCACTTGTTACACGGCGATAGGTAACTGATACACCAGGAGCGTCTATGAACTAGGACTAGAAGGTAACTACACCTCTGACGCTGGGCAAATGCTGGGCATCATGTCCCTCTGACCCCGCCTGCCTTCTCCCACTCCCACGCTGGGAGTTTATCAACCGACCCCAAACACACACGTTCCACACAGCCCTCAGCAATGACTGACTGCTGCCGAAGTATAAAATGCCAGCTTCCTTGAAGCACGCGGGGACCGACTCTGAGGGGTCATTTATGCTCCCTGGGCAGCAGCTGAGGCTGGGACTTTGAATCACACCCTGTCCCACTCCCCAGCTCACGTGCTAGTTTCTCCTGGGAGCTCTTCCCCTGTGATTGCACCCGAATCTCCAGGGAACCTGACCTAAGGCACTCCATGTGTAAACCCAGCCTCCTTGAAAAAAAAATAAAGAAATTTACTGAAATTTCCCCTGAAACTTACCAGATTCTTAAGGAAGTTCCCTTTAAGAATTTCCCTTCCCATTATTAATTAAGATAACTTCCCTTAACAAAAAAAATAAGTCTATAACTTTAAATGTTCAATTTTTCGAAAATTATTTGATGGGCCTCTACAATGTGAAAGACAATAAAATAAAGTCTTCACAGAATATAAAGATGAAATGATGTGCTCTCAAAGTTACAGTCTGTTCAGAATGTGTCAGTATAAAATTATCAGCATTTCATTATTTGGTGCTTTGGGGCGTCTCCATTTGGTCACTTGAAGTCAGTAACCGCGAGGCACGCGGTGGCCACCCCTGCAGCGCCGACACCCAGTCATCTGTCCAGGCTTTGTGGATAGTGGGTGCTCAACAGTCACTCATTAAATAATTACTTAGCAGTTGGCAGTTAATATAAATTTGTCAGTGCTTCCTCCTCCCATGTTTTTTCTGAAGCATGTGGTGAAGTCAATCACATGTTAGTGAGAAAGAGACTGAACTGAGAGGCCAGGCAAGTCTGGTTTTGATGGTGACGGTTTCAGATCAAACTATCTCAGCGGACAGGCAGGGGTGAGGGGCCCTCCTAGAAGTGACCTGAGGTCAAAGCCACTGTTTAGGACTGAGGAGCCCCCCAAGTCCCACCCTGCCCACGTGGGCCTGGGATGGCAGTGCCCATGGCCAAGAGGAGGCCTTGTCCCTTGGCTGTCTTTTCCGTAAAACCGGAACACACCCATCATGCCTGCCTGGGGGCAGGGGCTGGACCAAAAGGCCCTGTGAGGCTCCTCTCTGCCCCAGGTCCTTGTCTCCCAGGCCAGTGGGGATGGTGGAGAGTTGTCCGCACCCTGCCCCATGTTCAGGGGGAGGTGGAGCCCCGATTCCAGAGGGGACAGCTGCAGAGGTGGCCCCAGTGCCACCCTCAGCACCTATCAGCCCTCAGTGACATTTTGATCCACATCTCATTAGAAATAAGTTTCTTTCCTACTAAGTGGACCATCTTAAAAAAATATATACGAACAACATGGTACACTGCATTCACAAATCAGCTAGAAAAAAAGATGAACGTCCTAAAATTAAAACTAGCAAACACATGAAAAGATTATTTACAAAAGAAGAATATAAAAAGGAAATAAACTAGTAGTCACAAGTCAAGCAAGCAATGCAAAATGAAATAAGACATTTTTCATTTATCAAATTGGCACTTTTTAGAAAAATTCTAACACTAAGTATTAGAAAAAGTGCAGAGAAAGATACTGGCTGGGTATAGCCCAGGATAATCTTTTGTGATTTCATAATATATGTGAAAAGCAATAAAAATGCTCCTTCCTCATCTTTGACCAAGAGTCTATGGGAAAATACTCAGAAATCAGACAGGGATGTTTATCACTGGGCTATTTCCAGCACTGAGTCAGATGATGGATGCTAATGGGGCACCTACTGTGAACCAGGCTTTGTTCTCGGGACTGGGGATTTAGCAGTGAACAAAAGGGACCAGGCGCTCTGCCTTTGTAGGCTCACATTCCAGCAGGTCCTGGCTCTGTGGAGCTTCCAAGCTGGGCAGCGTGACGGGCAAGGTCTCCTCCTTCCCTGGGCCTCTGCACCAGCCCACCCTCAAATTACATAGCGCGCGTTCATATGGTAAACTTGATTGCTACATTGCTTTAGATCACGTGTGTTATTTCTCTAGATACTTTTTTCCCTTTCCCCCAACTTTTTATAAAGAAAAATTTTTAGGCATACAAAAAATTGAAAGACTAGTACAATGAACTCGCATATACCCTCAATCTAGATTCAAAAAATTATTAACCCTTTGCCTATTTGTATCTCTCTCTTCCTCCCTCCTTGAGTTCCTCTAAACTGTATGAAAGTAAATTGCACACATCATCAGTCTTCACCCCTAACTACTCACCATACGGCTTCCGAGAACAAGGACGTACCCACAGTGCCGTCATCACACCAAAGAAAATTAGCAGTCATCCCACCGCGTATTCAACATCCAAGCTACATTTAAATGTGCCTCAATTGTCCTCAAAATGTCTTTGGGGGCTGGGATTTGTGAATCAAGGTCTACTCAAACCCTAACTTTGTCATTTCCCATTCTATGCACATAACCAAATATCACAGGTACCCCATAAATATGCACAAATATGTATCACTTAAAAAAATTTAAGTATCTAATCAAGTTTCAATCACTGCATTTGTTGATTTGATCTCTTTAGACTCCTGTAATCTAAAGCAGTATCCCCCTCTTTAGTTCTATGCCTGACTTTTGAAAATCCAGGCATATTATCGTGTAGAGGGGCCCCACTGTGGGTTTGTCCGTCTGCTTCCTCGTGTCCCTTTCACTTGTTCCTTCACTCCTTGTGTTTCCTTTAAACTGGGATTTGGGTCTAGACGCTTGATTGGGTTCAGGTTGAACATTTTCTGCAGGCCAACATCCAGGTGATGCGTACTTCAAACCGCATCCCATTGGGATGCACTCACAACAGCTTAGCCCACTATTTCTGAGGCTAAATTTGATCCTTTGGTTAATTTGGAAGCTGCCAGATTGCTCCAAAGTAAAGGTACGATTTTTCCTTTTGCAACTAATAAGTTATCTGTAGAGTGATAGTTTGAGACCATGTAAATATCCTCTTTTCTATTAACCTTTCACCTAATGGCTTTTAACATGCATTAATGATCCTTCCTGAATCAACTATTACATTGGGAATCGCAAAATGGGGATGTTCTAATATTCCTTCTGCTTATATTAGTTGATTTTCTTCTGTGAAGAAGACCCCTGCTTTGTTTTTCAGTTTGTTTTATTTTGTTTTTGAGTATCACTAAGGACTTATTATTGTTGTTTTTTAATTCAATGTGTTTTCATCCAATATTGTCATTTGCTTTCTGAGGCTCAAACTGTCACAAATTTGGCCAGTGGGGGCCCCTCCAAAGTGGCTACGATGTCCCCTGATGTATCCCCTGCTGTCCTTGAGCACTTCCTTGCTTTTGGACATAGCAAGGTACTATGTATATTTTCTTGTACTTTCTACATCTCAGACGTGGAATCAGCCATTTTTCCAAGGAGCCCTAGCTCCTTTCAGTGGAGAATGGTATTCAGAAACCAAGATTTGGGCACCGGTAGGTCATCGCTTCTAGTGCTCCTCCGTGGGCAGAGCCAGGAACTTGCATGTGCTCACGTGTGCACGCTCACGGGGCCATCTCCAGCTGCCGTCCCGTACCCAGTGCTCCCTCCATATTTACATCTCAGTCTCCTAACAGTGAGGACCCTGGTTCTCAACGTCAGTGCATTGTAGAATGTTGCTCAGTTCTACAAATGCACACAGGAGAATTTCAAAATGACTGTACCTATACCATAACTACATCTCCCAGGGCCACTATAACAAAGTACTACTAACCGGGTGGCTTTGAAACAACAGAAATTTGTTCTCTCACAGTTCTGGAGACCAGAAGTGCAAAAGCAAGATGTTTGTGGGGCCGTGTTGCCTCTGAGAGCTCTGGGCGAGAATCTGTTCCAGGCCTCTCCTGGCTTCTGGTGGTTTGCTGGCAACCCTTGGCGTTCCTTAGCTGGTAGATGCATCATTCCGATCTCTGCCAACATCTTCCCACAGCATTCTCCTTTCTGCGTGTGTGCCTGTGTCCAAATTTCCCTCTGCTTATAAAGACACAAGTCACTGGGGTGGGGCCCACTCGAGTCCAGTATGACATCATCCTAACTTGATCACGCCTGCACAGGCCCTGTTTCCAAATCAAGTCACAGGTACCAGGAGTTAGGACTTCAAAGTATCTTTTCAGGGGACACAGTTCGACCCACAATGCCACTCAGCAAAGTTTAATATTTCTTTGCTTTTTTAGTCCTGGAACAGATCTCGGTAAGGGTATAAAGATAGACTACTATGTTCAAAAAATTACTCGAAATTACTTTTTTTCTGTCTGGTTGTATTAGCAACTTGATAATCACTTAGGTTCATTTTAAATTCTAGAGTTTGATTTTCTTTCATACGTTTAGATTTTCTTTTGTTATTTGAATATGTAAAACATTTACATCGTTTATAAGCCAAAACTATATAAAAAGATACACTTTTACCCTCTACCCCAACTTTGAAAGTAACCATTTTTGTTAGTTTCTCTTTTTTCCTTTCCTTTTTTTGGGGAAAAATAGCGTGTGTATAATTGTTTAACTTCCCCTGCTATCACGGGCTCATGGCGGCACCCTACAGATGCTCTTTCATCCCTGGCTTCTTTCGCTTAACACTGGGAATCACTTCATTTCGGTTCAGAGACACCTTCCCCGTTCTCATTTCGACAACTGCATAGCGCTGCATTGCGTGGCTATGTCATAGCTTATTCAAACACTCTCCTTGGCATGGGTACTTAGGTCGTTTCCAATATTTTGCTCTCAAACTAATGTCACGGCGAATAACCTTGTGGGAATCTTGCTTCGTATTTGAGGGTGTGTGCCTTCAGGGTAAATTCTCAGAAGCGGAATTGCTGGGTCAAAGGGCAATTGCGTGCGTAGGTCTGTTACTTACTGTCAATTCCCCTTTTGCATGAGCTTAGAGTCGATTTCCTTCTCCAATCAGCGGTGCACGCCAGGGCCTGTTTCCCCTGATTTTTAGTTCGGCAATCACAGTGGATTTCAACCCAGAAAATTTAGAGCGCTCCATCTTTAAGACAAATACACAATCGATGGATATTCACGGCATGTGAAGTGCCGAGACTGAGGCCCTCGGTTGAGGGAAGGGACAGGGTGTGTTCTAAGGTGTTTTCAACGGGAAGGAATTTTTTCCTTCTGTTCTGTCATTTCTCTGAGTCATGACTGTGGAGAAGGCTCTTTTCTCCTGCTAAGAATCCATCACTTCTCGCAGAAAACACTCAGCTGGTGACAGGTTAGAGTCTCTTTCTTTTTTAAGAACAAACGCTAATTTCAAACAGAAGCATGAATTTCCGGTGAGCTGAAGACCCTCCTCCAAGATCCCCATAAAAAAGGAAGGAAGGGCCGGGCGTGGTGGCTCGCGCCTGTAATCCTAGCACTCTGGGAGGCCGAGGCGGGCGGATAGTCCTGAGCTCAGGAGTTCGAGACCAGCCTGAGCAAGAGCGAGACCCCGTCTCTACCAAAAATAGAAAGAAATTAATTGGACAGCTAAAAATATATATAGAAAAAATTAGCTGGGCATGGTGGCGCATGCCTGTAGTCCCAGCTACTCGGGAGGCTGAGACAGTAGGATTGCTCAGCCCAGGAGTTTGAGGTTGCTGTGAGCTAGGCTGATGCCACGGCACTCGCCCCTGGCAAGAGAGTGAGACTGTGTCTCAAAAATAAAATAAAATAAAATAAAATAAATAAAAAGGAAGGAAGGAGGAATCTATTAAAGACCATCTTTTTAGCCTAAGCTAAACAGAGAAACAGGCTAGAGATCCCGCTGACTCTGTGACAAATAAAAGCTCCTCCAAGGGCTGAGCCACATTTTAGAAATAGCAATAATTTAACGTGCAATCTTCACTGCATGGAAAAAATGAGACACAGCTTTAAAATTAGGAAAAGCAGCGGCAACTGGTCAGTTCGGGGGAGGGATGAACATTAAGTAGGTTAAAAAAAAATGACATTTCACTTCTTTGCTGGTAAACTGATTTTCCCCCCAGATAATAATGGTACTTTAGGGGAAGGTGCACTCACCTTTTAGGGGGGTAGCAAGGAGAAACGATTTATGTTAATGGGCGAATGGAAAAGGGTCTGTAAGATGTTTCTGTGGCTGTGATTTACCGACAGGCCCAGAGAGAATTCCAAAAGAACAGCTATGTGCTTTCAAGCTTCCTCCAGGTCTGCCTCCTTCAGCAAATAAGCAAATCGCCTCAAGCTGTACCGGGTGCTTGCCCCGCACAGCGAGGTCCAGGAGCAATCAGGCCCTCCTGTCTCTGTGCACAGTCCAGCAGACAGAGAATTAACTTTCCAGTAAAGTGATTGGAGCCTCAAGAGAAGCCCAGGTGAAGTGCTCTAGGAGATATAAGAGCAAGCAAATATAGCCAGCTACGGGATGGGATGGGGGGCTTCACGGAAGAGGTGGCACCTGAGCCAGTACAAGTGGGCTGTGGCCACGCAGGCGGGCAGGGAAGGGCCGGTGGTGTTAGGCAGTGCTGGAGGCAGTGACTTCTTTGATGACTCCTCTCATGGGGCTGTGGCTCCAGCTGAGAAGGAAGCAGCCTTCTGGTTAAGACTTACACATGTGGATCTATGGAAGGAAACGGGGAATTTCTGGAAAAGGGACTATTTTTATAACCAGGCAGATGAGAATATCAGGTGAGTGCTTTAGTTTTAATGATGCCAGGAAGTAATTTACTCTGAAATTTGAATGTGTGACTCTTTGGAAATTGAAGAGCTTCTTCAGATAGATTTATGGAACGGATTAAGGTATTTTCCCCCCAAGTAAACCTGGAGAGCACAAAACAGCCCTGCCCCCCCTTTTCAGGTTGACAAGGAGCCCCTCTGGTTATGCAAAAGCTTAAACACATGCTCTAAATTTACGCACATTAAGGGATTGATGTTGTTTTTTAAAGTAACTATTTTTCCCTTATTACATAAGTGACACATTTATTGTAGAAAAAATTTTAAACATGTGTGAGTAAAAGGAGGAAGATTCCCTCAGAATCTAACTAACCAGCTACAAGTACTGTGAAATATTTTTGGCGATCATTCTTCTAGTCCTTTTAAAAGTATACATGCAGGCTTAAAATTCCATATATAAAAGTCTATTTATAAACAAAATAAGACCATACTACCATCGAGTTTTGCAATCTGCTTCTTATTTAAAATACTATGGTTGTCTTTCCAGATGATTAAATATTCCTCTAAAATAATTTTTAATGACACAGTGTTCCATTTGAGAGATACATCATAATTTAAATAATCTTCTATTATTGGACATTAAATATTCCTCTGTAATAAATAACACTATAAAAAGAATCCCTATAGCTCATTTTTTTGCACAGACTCTCCATAGTTCATTGGGGTATATTCCTAGAAGTAGAATCTCTTTGCCGAGGAGTATGGTTTGCAGATTTGTGACATGCGTTATCAGCCTGCCCTCCGGCAAGGTTATAGCCACTCACACTCCCACCCACAGAGGCCAACGGCAGCTCCCACGCCTTGGCAACCACTAGCTTTTCATTTTCAAAACTCTTTGACTATTGTGTTTCTGATGTACTCCTGAAATAGCCTGTTTTTTCTTTATGATGACATTCAATTAGTTTGTGCTAATTTGTGCTAATTTGTACACTGCTGTCACCAGTTTCCTTATCAGACTCAATAGCAGTGAAAAGCTTTGAATTCCTGGGAAGAAACGTTTTGTCTACATTACAATTGGCAGTCAAGGACCTGGCACTGAGCATGTTGGTGGCACACTGCACCTGTGTCCCATTTCCCCCAAAATGACCCATCTCTACCAAAAACATTCTGATCTTTTCACAAGACCCTAAATCCCTGTACAATTAGTCCTGGCGACTCAACAAAGCACATTCTTTCTGCAGGATGTTAAGATCGAGGTGGTGGTTAATATTTCAATAGGAAATGAAAAGTTACCGTACTGCATACTTGCTTCTTGTCACACAAACCATTTCTCTAAAATGTAGTTATCTGTAATTTCAGAGGAACAATGTCTGAACAATGTCTAATTGTTACTGTTCTTAACTATATGCTTTTCCTTCAAGTCCACTTTGTTTTTGTGTGGACCTTTCTCTTTTTTGTTTTATACCTTAACAGTTTTGCTGGCTATGGTTAGGCAATACATTTTCCATTACTATAGTGAATGTATTTTATCACTAAATGTAGACTACTTAATAATAATACCACTCTCTTTTTCTTCTTGGGGGGGGGATAGGGGGAGACAGGGTCTTGCCCTGTTGCCCAGGCTAGAGTGCAGTGGAGTCATCACAGCTCACCACAGCCTCAAACTCCTGGGCTCAAGTGATCCTCCTGCCTCAGCCTCCCAAGTAGCTGGGACTACAGGTGCTCACCAGCACACCCAGATAATTTTTCTATTTTTTGAAGAGACAGGATCTGGCTATGTTCCCCAGGCTGGTCTTGAATTCCTGACCTCAAGCAATCCTCCTGCCTGGGCCTGCCACGGTGCTAGGATTACAGATGTGAGCCACTGCGCCCCGCCCACTTTCTGTTTGTATAGTTTACAAAGTGCTCTCACTAAGAAAGGACTGACTTGTGTTAGATCTAACTGTATAGTTGATAAGGTGATTTAAAATGAATAAATTTGAATGGAAGGAGATGGCGCTATCTAATGTTAATTATTCCAAATTTCATCCTCAACGTATTTTAGAATTACAGTATTTACTCCTTAGCACCCCCATGCTTCAGGATGCTCCTATTGGTCAGAAGCCCATGACGTCACCCACAGCCAAAACTCCAGACCCCACATCTCCCAAACTCCTCGATTAGGAATATTCCAGAGAAACTCATGTCTCAGGCCCTCCCTCATTTTCCACAGTTTCAGATAAACACATAGCATTATGGCATCTTATTCATGGGTTATCTGGGGGAGCCTGTTTTGGGAAATCCACTGCCGTCAAGGCTAAACAATAGTCTGCATCTCATAGTTGAAGATAAGGCCACCATTTCTCCCAGCCTCTTAAGGATGCTCCTAAGGACACAGGAACCATCAAAATGCTTTGGAAATTCCAGAAATTCACTAGCGGAACATCCCCCTCCAGACTGCCTCTCACTCCTGGAAGTGGAGCGAAATTCTTGGCCGTCTATTTTTGATTCGGAAAATGCAGTCAGCATAGCAATATCCCGCCCTAAGATTTCGGGCCTGCTTCCCATCATCGTTGAAACCCATCCAGCGCTACCATATCTCCTTAAACCAGACGACAGTTTGTACACATCTCCTCATCCTTCCGGCCTTTTCCCTATTTCACCAAAAGCACAATGGTCCACCATCGCGACCACAGCAAAAAAGAACAAAAACAAAAGCAAAACCCTACTCACGTCATCAAAACATCGAATCCAGTTTTAATGGTTTTTGGGATTCACCAAGACAGATCACAGCTCCTCCCCCAAGCTCGAGGCACCAATGCCAGAAGGCATTGTCTGCTGGTTCCCAAAGAGGCGGGATGAAGAAACATCATCGGCCAAAGAAGTGCAAGATGCAATGCTGAGAGGGTGCCAGTGCTCTGGTCAGTAACTGCAGGGGAGAAAGACTCAAAGCAAGGGCATGGCAGCACAAAGCCCACCCACCTCCTTCTGCTGACTTATGCACCCACTCCCCGCCAATGCCTCCTGGAGGTGCCAGATGCAGAGATCAAGACACCTTCACAGCTGCCCCTGAAAAGCTCAGGTCCCCTGGGAGGAAAAGCAGGTGAGAACAGAGCGGTGCCGACAGAGCAGAGGGCCGGGCCCGGGGAGCCGTCAGGAGTGACCCAGTGTTCATCTGGGCAGCCCCAGCCTGGACTCCTCTGAACAATGAGTTACTAAAAGGTACTGGGGAGTCACTGAGGATAATGGATGTGTGGGATCCGATATTTTTGAGCAAGATTAACATGGCAGCCTGTGTTCAGGACAGATTGAGGGGGAGAAAAGGAGGTCAGGGAAAGGATGGCTGTGGGAGGAAAGTGATCGCTTTGCTCCAAACCAGATTAAAGACTTGCAAAGTCAGGGGACAGTCCACAAGACCACCCTCACTTCTGACCCCAACTGCAGAGCTTGGGGGTCCCCAAGGACACCCTCAGTTTCAATAATTTGCTAGAAGGACTCACAGAATTCACTGAAAGTGGTTAAACTCACAGTTACAGTTTATTGTGGGGAAAGGATACGGATTTTAATCAACCGAGAGCAAAGGTGCCTGGAGCAGAGTCCAGAAAAGTTCCACACACGGAGCTTCCAGTGGTCTCCGCAGGAGTCACAGAGAGCTAACCTTCCCTGCAGCCATGTGCGACGATGTGCGTGGGAAGCTCCCCTGAACCGTGGTGTACAGACTTTTTGTTGGGGCCTAGTCCCGTAGGCTGGGTTGGTGTCCAGATGGCTGACCTCACTCTTCAGCCCCTTGGGAGGTTGAACCAAAGCCCCCACGTGAGCCAAAGCCTCGACCTATCTGGTCAGCCCAACGCTGCCAGGTAAGGAAAGATGCTCTGTTCAGACATGACATTCCAACAGCTTAGTGATCACCTCCCAGCAAAGCCAGACCTCTCTTTGGGTCAGATTAATTACTACACAAGGCTAGACTGAATTTCTTTTTACCTTACCTCCATAACATGTTATAATCCCATATTTATAAATTATCTCCATGATGAAAAGTAAGGAAAAATCTCCACCTCCACCTCACCAGCAAAATAATTCCAGCCACACAACAGAGCAATTTATTTTTGGAAGGTCTCCTTGTGGCAAAGTCTTTCCATCTGTGGAGTATGGGTTTCTGGGTTTCTCGGAGCTGCAGTGAGAAAGATGGTCCCTTCCAGAGCACACAGCTTGCCCTTTTCCTAACTTTCTCCCTAGATTTGGAGTCCGCTTAGCTCTAAAAGGTGTAGCCTTCTATGAACTGGCCGCTGGTTCTGCCTAAGTGGACAAAATTTGCTGATTTTCAAATCGAGTAAAAAAGTCTATTGAGAGTGACAAAAATAAGTGACTGTATTTATGGATTTCAAAGACACACTTAATTAAAAGCTATCAAGCTCCTGTTTCTGTAAGTTTCCAATATATATTTGAGGAATGTCTTCTCACTACCAAAAAAAAGAAGAAAAAGAAAGAAAGAAGAAAGGAAGGAAGGAAGGAAGTTAGTTCAAGGCATTTTCCTACTAGATTTAGCAATACAAGCGTTCGATAGTCTGGTGACATGCCATGTGACCCTGAAAATAGAATAAGTGAATAGAAACTCGCAGTACCTTATTCCATAAAAGTTGGTCTTGACTTACTATCACATACTTCCCAATCCACTAGCCAGCTACGTGATCTTGGGCTTTTTATTTAACACTCTCGTCTTGTTTCTTCTATAAAACAGCCAGATCATCTCTAAGCTTCCTTCCACTTCCAGAAATTCTCCCTCAAAATCAAGAAAAATTTTACAAACATGAACAAGAACTTTGAATCCACTTTGCTTCCAATATTTAACGTTTATAACCCAAAGGAAGAAATAAATAATCTTTAGATAAAATACCTAAAACGACTAAATTTTTAAAAAGCATACCACCAATTTATTCACAAATATTTATAGGGCAACGACTATGTGCCAATCAGGTATAAAAATCTGGAATATTTATCGATGCTTTATTTTGTGAACGATTCAGAGCAAAGTATCAGTTAAGAAGAGAGTTTAATAACAGCCCGCCTGATACGCACTGACTGTGACAGAAAACAGAACATGCGGAATTTAACTTACGGTTACGTGCTTCGGAACTCAGTGACTTTCTAAACTGACTTTATAATTAGGAAGATATTTTTAGCTTATTTTTCTATTGGAAGATTTTATCGTACTCATCCTAATATATGTAATTTCAGTTTAATATTTTCTGATTTTTTTAAAAAAATGAACCTTTGTGTTTGGCGCGGCAGAGTGTGAAGGGGCAGCCGCATTGAGTTTTACATCAGATCCAAGGGCGAGTGAAGCCGCGCCAGGCGGCCCTCCCTGCAGGTTGGCCCGAGCGCCCTTCCCCGACCCTGATGAGCGACGCGGGAGACGCCTGCAGAGCGGAGCGGCCAGCTCAGCGCAGGGATTAACAGGGTGTAACGGAGCCTTACAGGGCGGGCAGCGGCTGCTGGCTACACGGGGGAAGGGCCTGGTGGGGCCGCCCCAGCACGCGCCAAACTGCAAGGGAGGACTTCACCAGGGGGAGCAGAGTCCCAGGGGAGGGCACAGCTTTTGGAAATGCCCAGAGCCTCGAAAAGTATGGAGAGGCCAACGCTTCAGAAGACCTGGGGAGGACCGTGTCCCCCGCCCCTGGAAGCTGGCAAGCGCCTGGGGGGCCCCCCGTGGAGCCTGCTGCAGTGCGAGGAGGCTGGGCCTTGCCCACAGGTGATGGGATTCCAACCCAGATGCTTAAGCAAGGGAGGAACAAAAGCAGACCGTGGTACAGAAAGGGACAGAGAGGAGGGTGGGAAGGATGGACTAGGCAAGGAGACACTGTAACAGTCCAGATACCAAGGAGGGGGGACTGCTTTGAGGGACTCTGGGGACCCAGGGACCTCAGTGAGCCATCGGCACATGGGCTGCCAGAGGTGCAGAAGTTGGCGCGCGCTCTCAAGTTCCACTCGGCCTCCTGGCTGGCAGCAGGGAGACAGTGAGTGCAGGGCTGGACACGGAGTTTAGTTGTTTAGGGGGACTGCAGACCGAATGTTGAATCCTCGCCCCCAAGGTGTTGGTGTTAGAAGGTGGCACCTTTGGGAGGTGATGAGATCAAGAGGGTGGAGTTTTCAAGAATGGGATCAGTGTCCTTTAAAAGAGTCCAGAGAGCCCTCAAGCCCTTTTTCCACCACAAGAGGCTACAAGGAGAAATGAGCAGTCTGCAACCTGGCAGAGGGCCCTCCCCAGAACCAGACCACGCCGGTGCCCTTACCTCAGACTTCCAGCCTCCAGAACTGTGAGAAATAAATTTCTGTTGTTGGAAGGCACACAGTGTATGGCATTTTGTTACAGCAGCCTGAACTAAGGCAGAAACTGGCACTAAGCAGTGAAGGTGCTGCTGAACACACCCCCACAACGTGGAAGTGGCTCTGGCAGGGGCAGAGGCCAGAGCAGTGCGGAGGTGCACGCTAGAAAGGGCCTAGATTGCCATGACCCGAATTTTAAAGGCGATGCTGGTGAGAGCTCACTGAGAATAGAGGAGAGCTGTAGAGGAAGCGTCCGTCATCTTAGAGAATTCCTAAGTCATCACGGACAGATGGGTGGAGGAAACATGGGCAGTACAGGCCACTCTGATGGGGTCTCAGAAAGAAATGAGGAGCATGTTCTTGGGCACAGGGGAAAAGCAATCCTTGTTATAAGGTGGCAAAGAACTTGGCTGGACTGCCCACATGTTCTAGTGTTTTGTGGAAGGTAGAAACTGGATGTTTAGCTGAGTGAATTTCTGGGCAAAATGTTGAAGGAGTGGCTTGGTTCTTCCCGACTTATAGAAAAATTCAAGAAGAGAGAAATGATGGGAAGATGGAACTTTTAAGCAAAAAGGAAGCAGAACTTAAAGATTTGGAAAATTCTCGGTCTTTCCATATTACAAAATATGAGAAAACATGTTTGGAAGGGAACACTAAGGGAGTGATGGACAGGCCATTTGATAAGGAGATGCGTGTGGTGTGAACCACAGACTTAACCATCTCAACAAAAGCCAAGAGTAGAAGTGGGCTTGCACCAGCAGCCACAGTGCCAGCTGGGATGGAGGAAACCAAGAAACTGGGACGAAGTGAGGGAAGGAAGGCAGGCTGGTGGACTTCTCAGACTCTCCAGGCTGGACTGTACAACTATCTGGCTGTGAACACACGCTATCTTCAAGACAAGGGAAGAATGACCCAAAAGGCAATTTAGGACTGCCGGTCCCACCACAGGCCTGGAGTGCCCGGGCTGGGGGACAGGGCTGCCTCCACTTGCTGTCAAAGGGCTTGACCCCGCCCTGACAGAGAACCACAATATGGGCCACCACAGAGAACCATAGCATGGGTGGGGCCACCACACAGAGCCACAGAGTAGGCAGTGCCCCACCAACCTGTGGGAGTGATATGACTGCCTCAGTGGGCCCTGAAGGTGGGACCACCCCTCCCGTGGGTCTGGTAGGCAGAGCGTCAGCCAGAGAGGGTTACTCTCAAGACTTGAGATCTCATGGACTTTGCCTTGCTAAGTTTGGGACTTACTCGGGAACTGTCACCTCTTTCTCTTGTCCTATTTCCCCCTTTTGGAAGGGGGATGTCTATCCTCTGCCTGTCCCACCACTGTATTTTGGAAGCACAGAACTAGTTTGGTTTCACACGTTCACAGCTGGACAGTTTTGCCTCGGGATAAGTCATACCTTGAGTCTCACTTGTATCTGATTTAGATGAGACTTAGGACTTCAGACTTTAGAATTGACGCTGGAACAAGTTAACGCTTTCGGGTTATTGGGGTGAATGACTGTAATTTGCATGTAAGAAGGACATGAATTGGGGGTCAGGGGTAGAATGTTATGGACTAGATGTTCGTGCTCCCCTCAAATCCATATGTTGAAATCCTAACCCTCAAGGCAATGGTGTTAGGAGGTGGGGCTTTGGAGAGGTGATTAGGTTATTCGGCCGGAGCCCTCAGGAATGGGATTAGTGCCCTTATAAAAGAGACCCCGCTCTCCCAGACCTCTCGCTCTCTTTGCATCCTGTGAGGCTACAACGAGAAGTCAGCAGTTTGCAACCTGGCGTAGCACCCTCCCCAGAACCAGACCATGCTGGCTCCCTGATTTCACACGCCCAGCCTTGGGAACCGTGAGAAATAAATTTCCATTGTTTACAGGCTGCCCAGTCTCTGGTGTTTCTGTAGCAGCCTGAACAGACCAAACAGGGGCCGCCCAGCTGGAGACGGCCAGTGAGCGGATGAAAATGCAGAGGGCAAGACAGGGGCTGCCTGTAGGTATGTGTCTGTGTGAGAGTGTCTCAGAAGTTAGGTGTTTGGCTGGGAAAGGGAAAACCAGAGGGTTGTCTCTAATATTCTGAGGCCTCAAGGGCTGATCAGACATGTCCATTCTGGCCCCTAAAGGGGAGCAAGGGCTAAGTGAAAGCTTTAGGAGCTGGATTTCAGTCAACCTGAGCACCCTTTTCTGGAGTCAGGGCTGGAGCTAGATGGAATGTGCCCGCACCCCGCGGGTGATCCCTCAGAAATCTGGAAGTGGACTTCCCTTCCAGGCAAAAAGCCGCCTACTCCTGCTCCCCAACCCTTCCTTGATCGCAACTGCCCTATTCCAGGCTGGCTCTGGATCGACTAAAGCCAAGCAATTAGTGGGTAACTGCATCCCTTGGCCATGAGTATTTGCAACCAAAAAAACGAGGAATTTGTTAATTTAAACAAATGCCTGGTGGGTAGAAAATGCAGAGTAACCGGCCCTGTACTCCAGCCGGCACCTTTCCGGTATCCCGGGACCGTAAACATAGGAACCGGCCCTAGTTGCAGACGCCTGCACTGTCGCCCGAGCGCCCGTTTAGGGGAGCGGGCTGACCTCCGGACACTGGGCAGTGTGCCAGTTGTCTCGCACACTGTTGGAATCCCTCTAGGTGTCCATGTCACACCTGAGCAGACAGCATTGTCGCCGAGCAGAGGGGCGGCTTGCCTCGGCCCACCTTTAGGACCTCGTCAAGCTGGACATCTGCCTCTTTCTCAACTCCCACAGTTACCGTTTTTGCTCTCTTTCGTGTCTGCGATCGAACAGAACTAGTTGACACGAGGCGCAGATTCCAAGAGTCAATGAGACCGGGCAGGGAAACCGGGCGGAGTTTTCGGGGACTTTTGTTTCTCCTCCTCTTGCAACCCCAAACCCATCCCGGCCCGCCAGGGTCTCGCGTAGCTGGGGGAGGCTCGTCCTGCGGCCAGACTTGCCGGGAGAGGCCTCCGTGCTGGCCCCCTCCCCACCGTAAGGGTAAGGAGCTGGCGTGCAGGGAGCCTCTGAGACCTCAGTCTCTGCCTCGAATGACAGAATGACGGAGGCACCTCCAGCTGGGAGGCCCGGTTAGGGGCTGCAGAAGCGGGATCGCTGAGCCGTATCCCTGCGAGAGACTGCAGAGAGTGCCCAGCGTGGGCAAGGCGGAGGGTCGCCTCGCTCGCACTTTTCAGGTGCGCCCGCCCCGCGGAGTTGGGACAGCAGGCCCCACCGCAAGGAGGGGGCGGGCAGGCCAAGGCGCAGCTCGCGGGCCCCCAATGTGCCCCGTAGCTCTCCTGGCCTGGGCACGGCGGCGGCGGGAGGAAGGCGCACGCGGCGGGAGGTCCCGGCCCGCAGTAGGCGCCCACGGGCTGAGGTTGCGCCCAGCCCCGGCACCCCAGCCGCGCCACTGCGGGGCCTCGCCCCCGCCGCTGCGCCCCTCCCGCCTCCCCTGTTGCCGTGGCAACCCCAGGAGCCTCCGGGCGCGCGCCCGTTCGCGGGAGCGCTCGGCAGCGGCTGCGGCGGCAGCTCCAGCTTGAGCCGCTCGCGCTGCGTCCCCGCTCCGGAGCCCGCTTGTCGCCCCGGCCCACCTCCGGGCCCCCAGAACGGCCCGCAGCCCTGCCCCTGCGCCCATCCCGCCGCCAACCCCATGGAGCTGTTGGCCGCAGCCTTCAGCGCCGCCTGCGCTGTGGACCACGACAGTTCCACCTCTGAGAGTGACGCTCGGGACTCGGCGGCGGGACACCTGCCCGGCAGGTGAGGACGGGCGGCCGTCCCTGCGTGCCTCCTTCCCAGCTTGCGCCCCGGGCGCGGGCACCGACCTGTGCGGCCTAACCCCAGTACCCGGCCCGCGGGCCCCCACCACCCCCCACTTCCAGCCCTGGACCCCTTCGGGCCCTCACCCCTCCCCGTGGGTGGTAAGTCCCGGCCTGGTCCGCCGGCACCTGAGTCCCTGCCCCGGGTGGCCTCTCGCCCCTCGCCCCGGCGCCCTGGGCGCACGCGTCCAGCTCGGCGCCCCCTCTCCGCGCTGCCTGGCCCTGGGAAGGGAGGATCGGGGCCCGACGGGACGGGGGCTGTGCGACGGTGAGGGACACTGAGTGGCCTCCTGACCCTGGGGCCAGTCGGGCCGGCGGGTAGGCGCCGCGCAGCGGGCAGCGCGCGCCAAGTTTCCGACGCCCGTCCGCGAGCTCCAAAAACATGAAGGTTTGGGCGGGCTGGTGTGGGAATGAATCACCCCGTCGCGCCCTGGTGCGGTGACAAAAAGGACCTGTGGGGCCCGCCCGGCTGCGGCCGCTCCGCCTGGGTCCCGGCAGGGTCTGGCTGGCCAGCAGCCGCTTGCACCGACGCCCCTCGCCAGCCGGCCAACGTGTGTCGTTGCTTAAAAATAACCAGCCCCTCGCTCTCCTCCCTCTCTGGCAGCCTGTCGTCCTCCACCCCGGGAAATGGGACCACGCCCGAGGAGTGCCCGGCCCTGGCCGACAGCCCCACCACGCTCACCGAGGCCCTGCAGATGATCCATCCCATCCCCGCCGACTCCTGGAGAAACCTCATTGAACAAATAGGTGGGTGTCCCAGTGGCGATGGGGCTTCCGTTGGGAAACTTGGGTTCCTGGAGGACTCTGGGGTCCCTCTGCTCGTGGGACGCTGCGGTGTCGCGTGTGAAGGAAGGCGTTTGACGTGGGTAGGGGGCGTTTTTGACACATTTGGTTCTAAATGGTTCCACGGGCAGAGCTGCCACATCTTCCTAGTGCCGCACAGCTGGGCTTTAGCAAATGGGTTTCTGTCCCGCTCTGTGGAGAGGTCTACTCGCCCAGCCCTTTTCTGGGGGAAGGCTCTTTGTCCTCCTGTCACTTCTGCCAGAAAGGGGTGGAGCCGAGCTGCCGGGCTGTGCAGGAGGGGACTCCATTAGCCCCACCAGGGAAGGGCCTGCGGAATCCTGTTAGCTGGAGCAGGAGAAGGGCGTCCGGGAAGAGGAGATTTGGGGAGAGGATGCCGGGGCCTCCTTGCACAGGGGAGGAATGGCAAAGTAGAGAGAAAGCAGAACCCCTTAGAGGCCCCTGGAACGGGAAGGGAAGACTCTCCAGGAATATGGCGGAGAAGGGAAACCGAGGCTCAGCCTGTGTGTCCAGCTCCTACACAGTGCAGCTGAAGCACCCTGAATACAGAAAGAGGATTGAACCACGTCCCAAGAACTCCACCATGTGCATGAAAAAAAAAATTGCTAGTGACATCGAGCAGGTCCTCATGTCATCACCTGAGGCACCAGGGAATGGGTAATATGGGTTCCCTTAGTCTGAAAATGGTATTGGCTGCTTAGAAAAGCTTTTTATTCTTCGTTATCACAGCAGCTGACAGTCTATTCATTAAATAAAAATTCTAGGTTTGGAAAATTTCTTCCCTAGGTATATAATTATTGTCCTCTGGTCCCAAAGGTTTGGGCAGACATGAAGTGTCTCCAGGGGGGAAGTGGAGCTTCCTTCGCCACAGGAGACCCAGGGCTAGGGAGACCTTGCGGGGCCAGCCCACTCCTCCCTGGCAGGGATCATTCTAAACTGAGAGCCCTCGAAGAGCTGAGGGGGCGGAGCACACACTGCGTGCTGTTAAGCCAGCGCTGACTCCAGGAATTCTGTTCCCAGTGGGGCCCCCACGAGTCAGGCTGGGTGGTGGTGGTGGTGGCTTTTCCCTTTGTTTGCTGAGGCAGTGGAGAGGGCCTGATCTGAAACTGATGCCAATTGGGAAATCCTGGTTTTAAACAAAGGCTCCTGAAAACCCCCTCTCCCAATTCTCTGCCACACGGCCCGTCCTAGTGAGGAGAGCCACTTCTGCCTTAGCACACGCTGGGAACTGCTTCCATCCTCTTGAAAGGCCTCCTCTTTGGCTAGGATCAGTGTCATGACTGGGAAGACATCCACATTGGGGAGGAGATTCGTGCCTCCTCCCGTCTGCACTCTGGGTGTGTGGAGATGTCTTTCTAGGACACAGCCGGACCTGTCGGGCCAGTGGCATAAGCTTGAACCCGGGCCCTGAGTTCTGGTACCTGCTCATTTGGGGCCTTAGTTTCTTCCTCTCGTAAGCAATAGAGACTCTGACGTTCTGAGAGTGTCCCCCGCTGCCTCTGCCAATATCTGTTGGTGTCACAGCGAATGTCTTTTCCGGGCTGCTGGGCCTAACCGATGGTAGGTGCTCAACAGATGTGTTGAACGACAGCACAGGCGGCCCACCTGCATTTCATCCTTAGTAATAGACGTGAGGTCTGTGCCGAGCCGATCCCTGCAACAGCCTAGTTGCTTTCAGCTCTGTGAGTGCAGTAATTCGTTGCCACGTATCAGAAAAGAACAGCAGGTTCATAAAGACACAGTCTCCTTAAGGGGAAGAAAAAGTGGGAAGAACTTGTGGGCATTTTATAGTCCAATGTGTTGGATTTTGCAGTGGCCCCCACCAAAGCCAGACAGAAATATGTCAGAACTGTGCGTGGTACCGTATATGACTGTCATTACAGTTGGCTGTGGCCCTGGTCCCTGGTAGATCATGGACTCTGAGACCCTGTGACTGGTTTCGCCTGTATGTTTGTGAGTGTATGTTTGTGTGCTGTTGTGGTGTCTAGCACCTAACACAATGTTTGGCACATGGATGGTGTTCCCTAAATGATAAATGAATCCCTTGCCCTTTAGAAATTTCTATTTGAGATTCAAAGAAAAAACTCTCTTCTGAAAGACAGATTTTGAATGACTCGGGGGGCTTTGGCAAGAGGGGCTGGGGGCTTCCCCTCCTTCTGGGCAGCCCAACCAGCCTAGCCCATACGAGAGATGGGCACGGAGCCTCCGGTTCCACCTGGTATGACTCCGAGCGCAGGCTTTCACAGGCACAGTTAGTGTCCTTATAAAGTTGGGCTTACTGAATGTACAGAATATAAAGTAGGAAAACATGATATGTTAACAGTACATTGAGTACAGACATTTAGTCAGATGCTATATAGTCTCTCAGGTACAGCAACCCTACTTGTATTGTAATTCGAATTTAAGGCAAATAAAAATAAAAGGTTATGGGAAATGGTTACACAGTGTGTCAGATAACTCTTTGTAACCACAGTAACTCCAGGAAAATTGGTGTCTAAATTCATATTCTGGATACCTCAGAAAAAAGTAGCAAGTTGTAAGAAAATTCTACAATTACTTATATTGAGAGTCTCTGGCTACAAGTCACAGACTTTCTAGCCAGAAATGATCTTAAACAATGGAGTCTTCCATCTCAGTTAACGGGTCCAGAGTTGGTTCATTCAGCCAAACAATCCCCCAGCTGCTCTGCCTACTTCCCCTCCTCCATTTGCACCTCGTGTTAGAAGATGGTTGCCAGAGCTCCAGGCATCACATCCTCAAGCAGCCATGTGTAAAAGCAGGAGGGGCAGTTTGTTTTCAAGTGTCTACTGGGGAGGGACATCTTTTTGAGCAGCCCTTAGAAGATGTCCCCTTACTCTCCTTAGCCAGTGTCTTAATCTGTTCCTGATGCTGTAACAAAATACCTTAGACTGGGTGATTTATAAACAACAAAAAATTTATTGCTCACAGCTCTGGAGGCTGGGAAATCCAAGATCAAGGTGCCAGCTGATTCAGCGTCTGGCGAGGGCTGCCCCTCTCTGCTTCAAAGATGGTGCCTTCTTGGTGTGTCCTCATGTGGCAGAAGGGCAAGGCAGCTGCCTTCAACCTCTTTTATAAGGGCACTAATCCCACTCATGAAGGCACAGCCCTCAAGTCTTAATCACTTTCCAAAAGGCCCCACCTCTTAATACTGTCACGTTAGGTATT
>RJWJ010011428.1:0-44400 GCA_004363605.1 Indri indri
ACCCCCCTTCTTAAATGCATTTTATTATTTTTAATAAACTGGGTTTCCAGTAAAATGCCCCACATTTAGGATTTGGTTGGTTGCATCCTCATGCTTTAACGTGTTCTCTGTTTCTTATATTTCCTATAAACTTGGTAGTTATATCTGGAGGCTTGATTAAAGTCAGGTTTTGAGGGAAAGGAGTGTTTTCTAGTTGGTGCTGTATTCTTCCCATTGCATCGCATCAGGAAGCACTTAAATTTGGTTTTCCTGCTTTTGTGATTGTACTTGTACTCAGTATGATTGTACTTAAAGTATCCTCAGTTAATTCTCAGTTAGGCAGGCTGGGGAGCTACTGATCTTGTGCTGCTACTTTGAAGCCCCATACTGTGTGTTTATTTGTATAACTGAATGTGAATATATAAGCATTGAACTGTATTGATTTTCCTGTACTGCTGGAAACTGAGATCAGGTCTTGATATAGTAAGACCTGTGGGCTCTTTTCTTAGGGGGCTTTGTGCGTTACAACTTTAACGTTAGAAAGAGTTACATAATATAAAAGACAGATTGAACCTTGACTTTTAAATAAATCAAAATGAATTTTTTAAATGATTTAAGTATTTCCCTTTGCCGTAAAAGGGAAAGCATGCTTGCATTATTTCAGGACAGGGAAAGAAAAAAAAGAGAGAGAGAGAGAAAGCAAAACTTACCCTTGGATGTTATGTATACTTCTGACTTGGGAGGGAGGATGAAGTACATTAGTGTCCTGTTAGTGGACTTAATAAAGAAAAGTTGTGATAGAATGCCAGATTTTTGAAAAAGAAGTAACTAAAGTTGCTTCTGTGCTTCTTGTGCTTTCTTTTACTCTCTTGCTCTTCCTCAAATTAAAAATCATAGTTCTTTCTAGACCTGCCATTGTTCCACTTCAGACAAGAGACCTTTTCCCCTCCCCACTTTTTTTCCCCCTAATGCAACTGTAGCCCCCAAGAACCCGAGTGTCAGTCCATGGGCCGGTTTATCAAAATTCCCATTGTAACTGTTGAAACCCAGAGCATTCTATTATCTAAGACAAATGTAGAATTTCAGTCTTACAGCCCTGATAAGTATCTAAAGAGTGGTTATGAGGTTCTTAGGAAGTCACAATTTCAGAGCAACTGTTGAAAAGTAGAAGCTCTGTTAACAAAACTTCCTTAGCAAATAACACAACCTCTATTGCTCTGTTTGTCAAATCAATTGGTGTTTGATTCCTTTGTTGTGTAAAGAGGTCCATCATTTCCCCATTGACACCTCTCTGAGAGCACTTCCCTGTTAGAATTTTTTGTTTCCTTTATGGAGAAA
Source organism: Indri indri (assembly GCA_004363605.1). Lineage (NCBI taxonomy): Eukaryota > Metazoa > Chordata > Mammalia > Primates > Indriidae > Indri > Indri indri. The sequence continues at coordinate 1,318 of RJWJ010011428.1, forward strand.
CATCTGATAACAGTTCTTTCCTCCATGCACATACTTTGAAAATCCTGCCATACTTTTCAAGAACACTGAAGAGTCAATAGAGCCTTCAGTATATTTTAAGCAGGTGAAAAAATTGGGAAATTTCTTGTCTTAAAGGAATTTTTAAAGAAATAATTCCTTATAAAGAAGTAGCAATTTGTATCATAGGATCTCTTTAGGCCTTAACCTATACATACTCAGATATTAACTTTTTTCAGAATGTTAATTTTTTGTTGAAGTGGGTGTAATATAACTATAGTGATAATTAAAATATTTGTAGGCCTAAAAATATTTTGTAGGCATCTCTAGTTTTATAGTGAATATTGCTGGTGTTAATTTTGTATTCTAATTTAAGAAAATCTTCATGAAGTATACCTCTTATTTACACGTGTATACATTGGAAAATTAGCCAGTGTTGCAGTTACTCATGGTATTTTTTTTTCTTCCACTCAGATGACAAGATTCTACAAATCATTACGGAATTGATAAAAACAGAGAATATTAATTGAAACTAAAATTCATGGTGAACTGCTTTAAAAATTAAGATGAAGATGCAGTCATGAAATTATGTGAAAATGGACATCCCATTAAGTATTTCATAACTTAAAATGTTGGTACTGGTCATTGATGTAAAGGTGGTGGGGGATAAAAAGCACATACTTTAAACGTGTAATTTTCTAATTCCTTTTTAATGTTGATGATTCTCGGTGTATTTGCCACTACATTTACAATAAATTTAGTATCATCCAGTTTTACATGATAATGTGCCTTAAGGGCACAGCCTGTGTCTGTATTATCTTTACCTTAATGTTGTGATTCCCTATGTAGCTACCTAATCTTCTATCAGACCTTGATGTCTGCAGAATTTAGACCATCTTGACACAGAAGAGAAGATGAGTTCCAAAACCAATTATAATTACATTTCCCTGAAAAGGAACAACTTCAGAAGTCAGTTAATTTAACATTTGATACTCAAAATCGGAACCTAAATAAGTATACTATTAATAGATGCCACCTATTTTAGTAACATTCAGAAGGCATACAGATGTAGTGCAGGATTGTCTAATGTTACTGCCAACCTTGAGTTGGATAGTTTGCACTATTTTCCTTAATCCAAAGCTTTGATATCACTGCCCTTGAAACCTTTTTGCACCCACAGTTGAACTGGTGTGGTCGGTAACCTTGAAATACTAGAGTGTGCTTAGATATTTTTCAGTGGTCTCATTTGTTTTGCTTATTGAGGATCTTTTGAAACTCCACTTTGATTACTTAGAGGGATTTCTGTTCATTTCCTATCAATAGACTATTGATGAAGTTCAATATAGTCCTTCAAATAGCAGAAATTTTAATTGAAGGACAAAAGATTAGAATATAATAGGAACCTAGTACCTTGGCTAGAACCTTGGCTCTCATAATAGGTACTCAATTTTAATATTTGTTGATGAACAAATAAAAGAGGCCATACTTTGACCTTACGTGCATATAGAAGTAAAAATAATAGTAGCAATCTCTAATTTTAGTTTTCTGCTTGGAGTGTGGCAAAAGGAATTGAGAGCAAGGAATCAAATGAGACTGTGGTTTGGAATCTCTATTGAGTGTCATTAATACAAATGGATTTGTCAGGAGAAAGAAGTATTATTAGATCGGGTGCTGGAGGCAGTTCCACTTGGGACGTATAAAGGCAGAGGAGTCATGGAGTCCTGCAGGTGGATCTGATTGATCAGTCATTTTGTTTGTGCCAACTAGTGCCCCAAGTTATTTTGTCTATTAACTTACATAATACAACAACCCATGAGGTAAGTACTGTATTAACACCATTTTACAAATGAAGAAATTGAGGCACAGAGAAGTGAAGTAACCTGGGGTCCAAGATCACACTGATAGTAAGTGACAGAGGCATTATGGCTCCAGACCTATTTAAATTTCTGAAATGTAATCATTATTCCTTTGAAAAGTTGAAACAGTGGCTCACATCAGGTAGAGTCATAGGGTTAGAGTCTTCCACACAGACATGATAGTTATGGGAGTTGAGATAATCACCAAAGGAGAGAGGAAAGATAAGAAAATTGAAGTCAAAACCTTGCGGAACTTCATATTTCAAAGTCCATCACTTCTTCCCATCTCCCCAGCCATCATTCAGACCTAGGTCACCATTATCTTTCACCTACATCACGGTAGTAATTATGCTCTCCCCTTCTTTTTATACCTCCTTAATCCAAAAACAATGATCTTTTTAAAAGACATCTGTCACTTGGCTTCCCAATAGAATAAAATTTAAAGTTCTAAACTTGACCTTCAGAGCCCTGACTGACCAGGTCCTTGTTACCCTCCAACCTCATCTCTACTCTGCCACCTCTCATGGTGCTGCAGCCACATCGGGGTCCTTTTCCAATTCCTAGAGGATGCCAAGCAGTTTTTCTAAGCGTTTGCACATGGTATTCTCTGCCATAATGGACTGCTTCTTGTTCTTTACCAAGCAGGCTTTCCTGTTTCAATACTCTCTACACAGACCACCCTACTGAAGTGCATCTCCCTTTTTAATCACTCATGTCACAGTACTTTTCTCGGCTTGTACCATCTGCTTTTTGTCATCTCCCACTAGACCATATGCTGCACCATAACTGTTTCATTCACTAATATGTATGTAGTACAATGCCTGGCATGTACAGGCATTCAGTAAATGCTGAATGAATAGATGAGATGTGAGGAGGGCCAGGGTAAAGCTGTCTTATGGAAGCCAAAGAAGAAGAGTTTCTGGAAGCAAGAGTATTGTCAATAGATATTATGGACTAAGGAAAGGCTACTAGATTTAATGACTACAAAACTTTTGAGAACGGTTTTAATTGAGGGTGGCAATGAAGGACACTTTCAGAAGTCCCACAACTGTCCACCCATTAGGTAATTCACTAGGACTTGCAGGACTCAGAGGTCATAGTTTATTATAGAGAAAGGATACACAATGAAATCAGCAAGGGGAAAAGATACCACACGGAGACTGAAGGGATCTATACACAGGCTTCCTATGTTTTATGCAGTTTTTCTGCCCAGAGAAGCCCACTTCAGACTCAGACTCTAAGGATTTTTATTAGGGGCAGGTCACATAAGCACACAGACCAGGCATAAGTATCAAAATTCCAGACTGCCAGAAAGAAAGCAGGTATTTAATGCTTTAGCAGGCAAAATGGTGTTATCCGAAAAGCAGAGAATTTTTCAAAAGCCAGGTTCCCAGGCTCCAGCCAAGGGCCAGCTTTACAAGCAGGCCCATCTAAAGACCTTTGGCCTGCTATGTTAACTCTTTTCTGCACATGCACAAATCAATTTTAGTGAGAAAAGTGAAAAGGTGGGGCAGCAAGTAAAGACTATTCTTTACGGATGTGGTAAGGGAACAGAGAAAGCATAACAGATTGAAGAAAGACATTTTAGGATGGGAAGACCTTCATTGATTTGCAGACAGAAATAACCAGCAGAAGGCCGGGTGCGGTGGCTCATGCCTGTAATCCTAGCACTATGGGGGGCTGAGGCAGGAGGATCACTTGAGGTCAGGAGTTCAAGACCAGCCTGAGCAAGAGTGAGACCCCGTCTCTACTAAAAATAGAAAGAAATTAACCAGACAGCTAAAAATATATAGAAAAAATTAGCCGGGCATGGTGACGCATGCCTATAGTCCCAGCTACTCAGGAGGCTGAGGCAGAAGGATCGCTTGAGCCCCAGGAGTTTGAGGTTGCTGCGAGCTAGGCTGATGCCATGGCACTCTAATCTGGGCGACAGAGCGCGACTCTGTCTCAAAAAGAAATAACCAGCAGAGAGTGATGGTAACATTAACATCATGGAGAGCTCAACAAAGGACTAAAGAAGAACAATATAGGGAACATAGAAAGGCTTTTTGGCTTTCCCCAGCAAAGCTTAGTGGCTTGAGGAGATGTACAGATAAACTCGATAGTGGGTGGGATTTCGGTTTTTCTTTGTTTGCATTCAACTGACTGCCGGATCTTAGAATTAAAGAGACTGTGTCATTGAAATGGGTGACCAAAAATGCTTATATAGAGGCAAATGGGGCCAGAAGAGAGGCCATGAATCAGGAAAATAGGTCAAAATCTAATCCCAAATTCATTGTGAAAGGTAAGGAGTCTGGTTAAAGAAGAGAATTTCAGAATTTCAAATCTGAGATGTAATTGTTAACAATAATAAATAAACCTGAAGGGCTTCCCTGCTGGTGGACAGCAAAATGGAGGTAGGGATGACTGAAGGTAGGGCCAGGGACAGGATGACCAGCATGTTGGTTCATCAGTGTGGAAGTAGGAAAAGGATGGAGAAGTCCAGGCCAGGTGCTACAGTCACTGGGGAAAGCAGGAGGGTGCCCTGAAGCTTAACATACAGCGGCAAGAAAAACAGAGGATCATATGAGAAAATTGTCTTGCCCTCAAGGTAGGAAGTTGTCAAGTCCTGGTGTTCGTACAGGAATATGCCTGCCTCTTCTCACAAAGTCACTTTGTTTTTGGGTTTTTTTTCCTACTCATTCACCAAGGAGACAAAATCAGTTCTTAGGCGTGAGACATTTAGAAGTAGAAGGAGCAGTCTTCCTTGGAGAAGACTAGCAGACAGGAAAGGAACAGAGTATTTTCAAGGGAAAGCATATTTCCATTTTTTAAATTGAGCATTATATGATTAGCACTGAACCGAGAGCTTTATTATATTCTTTTTTAGTCCTCACAACAATCCTGAGGGAAGATGGGTAATATATTTTCAATTTACAAATGAGGAATTGATGCTAAGAAGCTAAATTTCTTGATGTCACTCAGCTAACAGGGAAGAAATGAAAAGACCATTCAAAAATAATCTAAGCAATGTACTGGTATAGCAGTGAAGGGAATTTTCTCTCTTCCACCTGAAAGTTCAGTAATTTGGGTCTGTAAAACAAACTGACAATAGACATATTAGACTTGATCTTAGCCAAAAGGCCAAGAAGTGATGACAATAGACATATTAGGTTGGTGCAACAGTAATGGCAGTTTCAGACCATGAATTTTAGATCATTATAACTAGGCTCAAACGTACCTTTATTAGTCAAAATAGGAACCATTACAATCAACACGTTTTTGCCAATGAGAAATAAGTTTGTTTATTCCTGCAGCATAAAACTCCTTTGGGATTTGAGCTTTCATATTCGATGAACTCTTGGAAAGCATTTTCTGCATCTTGCTGGTTGTGGAAGTGTTTTCCCTGCAAAAAGTTGTCGAGATGCTTGAAGAAATGGTAGTTGGCGAGAGGTCAGGTGAATATGGCGCATGAGGCAAAACTTCATAGCCCAATTCCTTCAACTTTTGAAGCATTGGTTGTGCAACCTGTGGTTGGGCCCTTTCTGTTGACCAATGCCAGCTGCAGGCATTGCAGTTTTCAGTGCATCTCATCAATTTGTTGAGCATACTTCTCAGATATAATGGTTTCAGTGGGATTCAGAAAGCTGTAGTGGATCCTTCAAAACCATGATTTTTTTGATTTTCGATCAGCTTGTGAGGCACCCACTTACGGAGCTTTTTCACCTTTCCAATTTGCTTCAAATGCTGAACAAACGTAGAATGGTCGACATTGACTTCTTTGGCAATGTCTCATGTAGTTGTAAGAGGATCAGCTCCGACGATTGCTCTCAATTGGTCGTTGGCAACTTCCGATGGCCACTGCGCTCCTCATCTTCAAGGCTCTCCATCTCCTTTGCAAAACTGCTTGAACCACCACTGCACTGCATGTTAGCAGTTCCTGGGCCAAATGTGTTGTTGATGTTGGAAGTTGTCTCCATGACCTATTTTGAACTCGAATAAGAAAACCGCTGGAATTTGCTTTTTGTCTAACATTATTTCCATAGTCTAAAATAAATGTAAAATAAACAGTAAATAGTCATTAGCAAAAAAAAAAAAAGATAAATGTGCATTAAAATGATGTATAACATAAATGTATTTATTTAAGAATGTATTCCAGTATCAAAGGGCAAATTTCAACAATGCTAAAACCGCAATTACTTTTGCACCAGCCTAATATTAATGAGGGGGAAAGCATACAAATTTATTAACATGCATAAACACAGGAGCCATACAAAATATGAGACTCAAAGGAGGGGCCAGATAATTGAAGTTTACATAGTATAAAGGAGTAAGAGGCTTGGAGTGTGTCAAGACAGGTTATAGGAGGGAGAAGGAAGGAAAAGCATGGTGAGCAAAGGCTGTCTTGTTATGCAGGTGGGCATAACAAGGTAGCAGCCCTTAGAAAGCATACAAGGTAGCCTGTGGTAAAGTTTCTGTGTGAGACCTTTACAAGTGTCAGACTCTTAAGTCTCCTTTTCCTGTGGGGTAATCTTTCCTAGACCCAGGAAAAGGCAAATAAGTTGGGGAGAGGCCCTCAGAGAAGGCCTGTTTGCATTTGATGTTTACTTCAGTCATGTAGATTTCCTCTACAGATGCAAATCTCCCCCACAAAAGGACGTCTTTTCAGAGCTATTCCTGTGGTCCGCAGCCCCTCTGAACTGCCATCTCCAAATAAACCAAAAAAGTATTTGGGGGGTGGGGGCAGTAAAATATCATGGTTTCTTTCACCGGCAAAAGGACAAACATATACAGAGGGCCCCTGACTTACAAGGGATTGACTTACAATGTTTTTACTTTACAATGGTGCAAGTCATACACATTCAATAGAAACTGTAGTTTGAATTTTAAATTTTTACCTTTGCCTAGGCTAGCAATCTGCAGTATGATACTCTTGGGCAGCAACAGTGATCCACAGTTCCTAGTCAGTCACAGTATCACAAGGGTAAACAACCAATAGTTTACAGCATACTGTGTTGCCAGTGTTTTTTGCATATTGTGTTTTATGTTTTCACATCCCATCATGTCTACAAAATGCCTATCTTTGTCTCTTGCTTCTAGTGAGAAGAGGAGAAAGGCAATTATGCATTTTTTATTTATGATATTTTCAACTTATGATGAGTTTATCAGGATATAACCCCATTGTAAATTGAGGAGCATGTGTAGATAGATCTATGGAATAGAACTGAGAATTCAGAAATAAACCCATGTGTCTATAGTCAGCTAATTTTCAACAAGAGTGTCGAGGGGGAAACCACAGTCTTTTCAACAAATGGTGCTGTAACTGATAAGGAAGACCCTCATAGTAACCTGTTACCTGGCTTCTGCAATCATGCTTACCTATTACATCAGCCACCTGAGACCCCACCCCTCAGAAGACCCCTCATCAACCTATTACCTGGCTTCTGCAATTGCATCAGCCACCTGAGACCCCACCTTTGGACGACCTCAACCTAATAAAAGTGGAAAAAAACCAGTAGATGGGGCTCAGAATTTGGTGGCAAGACTCCTCTGAGACCACCAGGGAATAAACCTTGATTCTCCGACTCTCCATCTATGGCTCGGTTTGTCCTCGGAACCACCCACTGTAACACTTCCTGTAACAGAACAACTGGATAGCCACATACAAAAGAATGAATTTGGACCCTTACCTCACACCATACAGAGATTAAAGTGGATTATACAGCTAAATGTAAAAACTAAAACTATAATACTCATAGAAGAAAACAGGAGTAAATCTTCAGGACCGTGGATTAAATAATGGTTTCTTAGATATGACACCAAAAGAACAAGAAACAAGAAAAAATAAATGGTACTTTATCAAAATTAAAACATTTTTCCAATACTGAATGATCCTACTTATATGTAGAATCTAAAACAGTCAAACTTGTAGAGGCAGAGAGTTGAATAGTGGTTTCCAGGGTGTGGAGGAAATGGGGAGATAATGGTCAAAAGGTACAAACTTGTAGTTATAAAATGAATAAGTTCTGGGAATTGAATGTACAGCATGGTAACTATAGTTAATGTATTTTTTACTTGAAATTTGCTGAGAGAATATCTTAAGTATCCTCACCCGCAGAGACACATACACAAAATGATATGGATGGTAAAATGGTAAAGGATGTGTTAATTAATTTGATTCTGGTACTTGTATCACAATGTGTATGTAGATCATATCATCATTTTGTATACCTTAAATATATGTCATTTTTATTTTTCAATTTTATCTCAATAAAGCTGGATATGACTTAATTAATAATAAAACTATATGTCCTTCAAAGGACACCATCAAAAAAGTGAAAAGACAACCCCATGAAATGGGAGAAAATACTTACAAATTATCTCTGATTTGGAACTTGTATCCAGAATATATAAAGAACTCTTGTAACTCTAATAAAAAGACAAATAATCCAATTTTAAAATGGCACACTAGGAATAGAGAGAAGTTACACCAACATGATAAAGTCTGTATATGAAAAGCCCACAGCTAACAACGTACTCAATGGTGAAAAACTAAAAAGTTTTTTTGTGTAAGAATAAGAACAAGACAAGGACGCCCACTCTTGCCACTTTTATTCAACTGAAGTATCAGCTACAGCAATTAGGCAAGAAAAAGAAACGGCATCCAAATTTAAAAGAAATAAAACTATCTCTGTTCACAGATGACATGATCTTACATGTAGAAAACTAACAATTCCACACACACACACAAAAACCTGTTAGAAATAATAAATTCGACAAAGTTGTAGCATACAAAATCAACATACAAAAACAATTGTGTTTCTGAACACTAACAAACAATCCAAAAAGGAAATTAAGAAAACAATCCCATTACAATAGCATCAGAAAGAATAAAATACTTGAGAATAAACTTAACTAGGGAGGAGAAAGAATTATATACTGAAAATTATAAAACATTGCTGAAAGAAATTAGAGACACAAATAAATGGGAAGATATCCTGTGTTCAAGGGTTAGAAGACTTAATATTGTCCATATTACCCAACACAATCTGTAGATTCAATTCAATCCCTATCAAAATCCAAATGACATTTTTTATAGAAATAGAAAAAAAAAATTCTAAAATTTATATAAGCCATAAAAGACCCTGAATTGCCAAAACAATCTTGAGAAAAAACAACAAAGCTGGAGACCTCATACCTCCCGATTTCAAACGTATTATAAAGCTATAATAATCAAAACAGTATGGTACTGGCATATAGACCAATGGAACAGAATAGAGTTCCATAAATGGTTCATATGTGTATTTCTGTTAGGTACGACTCAACAGTTCGTAGTTGTTCTGCTGACACAGAAATAGCAGATATGATAATATGGAAATACACATTAGAATACTGAGGGAAATAGAATTTCTCAGTCTCTCCAAAGCTATCAGGGAACATTATTCCTGAAAAATACAACTTTAACATTCAGACTTGCCACATGAAAAAAAAAAAGCGACTAACCACTTCATCCATTCATTTAGAATCTGTATAGTCGAACACACTTAGAGACTGAATTCTACCTCTCAACAGGGCAATCCGATCTGCTATACACTCAGCGCTTTTGTTAACCGCAGACCCTTGGTGCTTTTTCTCATAAGTTGGGAGCAGCATGTGACTAGACGGCCCTCAACAGATGTTCTGTTTTGATCTGCACCCTGTGATTTGACATCCAAGTAGGCACTTTATACATTGTCCCCGTCAGCCTTCCTCTTTGTTGCTTTTCAATAGGACCAGCTTTGCTTTACATTTGGGATGGGTTTATTTTACCATGGTCTGAAGACACTAATTGCTGCCCTCTTCGTTTTCTATGTGGTAGAGAAAGAAAACATAGGCTAGATCTGTTTTGTCCCTGACAGAGAAGCCTGAAGTTATGTTAATATAAGATGCCCCACTGGACATAAGGAGTCCTTTCTCCAAGCCAGATGCTCATCATTTAAAATCATCGTCAATAACAATCACACACAGTTGCATTAGCTTTATCTTGCGTTTAGTCAGGAAGTATTTGTGGCGTACAGTAAGCCTACTTCACACTCCTGCTTCTTTGTAGGTTACCTTGAAATAACTATTTTTGGAGGATTTAACTATCAGAATCTAAACATTTGTAGGATTCCCATCCACCAGAAAATGTTGCTCCCCAAACAATGACATATCAACTGAAGCAACACTGTGAGAAATCTCACTTAGGTAATGGATTTACACAACATTAAAAGAAAAAGACTGACATTTTCACTTGTGAACACTAGCAACACATGAGAACCCTCTTCAAAGAGGCATTCCTGACCATGCAATTAAAGTAGCTACCCATTCACACTCTAGGCCACCACACTTTTAAATCTTTGCAAAGAACGTATTATTGCCTGACAGAGTTCATGTTTTCACTTTCAGCCTACCCAGTCCCTGCCCTGTGCAAGCACAGCCCTCTTGCGTGTCTTATCCCGCTGCAAACCTAGAGCAATGCCCAGCACTTAGTAGGTACTTGTTAAATATTTGTTGTGGAAGTGAAACTGCCCTTCAATAACAGGGGTAAAAGGTGAGAACTGTGGTAAGGGCCTAGCTAAAAATAATAATAATTAGTAACTGTCGCCCTGTAATTGCCACTCAAGAGCCACACAGCTGGTGGTCATAAAGATTCTTAACTTCTCCCCATAGCTGGTGTCCGTAAAGATCCTTAACTTTCTCCATACATAACATCACCTTTTTGAAACCTAAAGGTAGTTTTTAAGATATCTGCCAGGTCCCCCATTTCAGTGGATTGATTGACCCAACCAAACCAGCGGCCTATACCAAGAAACCGACTCAACTGGAATTGTGACCCCAGGGACTGAAACAACACAAGCAGATGATTTCTACATCCCTGTAATTTTGCCCCAATTAACGAACCTAATTGCCTAATCCCTTGCCTACCAAACTATCCTTAAAAATCCTGCGTCCTGAATTCTCGAATTCTCTGGGAGGCAGATTTGAGAAATTTCTCCTGTCTCCCTGCTTAGCGATATGCAGAATAAAGACTCTCTCTGCTGTAAAACCTGCTGGCTCAGCATATTGGCTGCTTCTTGGGCAGCAGGCAAACGAACCTGGTTGGTATAGTGTCCAAGTATAGTTACATTCTAGTAACAGGAGAACTTTTTAAAAGAGCTTCCTTCCATAGTTTATCTTAGATCTGTTACTTCATGTGAAATATATGTTTGTACCAGGAATGGAAGGTGGAAAGATAAGCTGTACTTTTCAGCAGGCTATTAGTCATGGCTCAAGAACAAAGACATAAGTTTCTCTCACTCCTGAGGCCAGTCTGCTTTCTGAGACCTTCCCTTCACTCCCAGTGAGTGCCAGATATAAGAATTTGCACTCTTCCGCCAATTTAAACTCATGTATTCAGTACCAGTGCTCCCTCTGAAAGGTGAGGTAAACTGTCATTTCCCTATGTAATTACCTCCTAAGAGGTGGCTGGTTCATAGAAATTAGATGCATTCTGTGGTCATCACACTCAAACAGCTTTATACTTTCTTTGGCTTCAAAGCCTTGCTTCCCTTACTCCGTTCCCAATTCTAGCTTAGTTTTTACATGCTAGCACATACTTGGGCAAGGGAATTCTGTCTGCCTTGCTAAAACACACCTCAGAGCCTCCAGGATTTATCACAAGAAAGCGCAACCAGCTCAGAACCTGTGGGCCCCTCCTTCCTCTGGGGCTCTTTCCCTTAACTTTGCTCTCCTTTCAAAGCAGTGGCCAAAGGGTGGCCTTCTCTTAGTTCTCTCTTAGCATTTAATAAATACAGAACAGCACAGCAGTGAATGTCCAGAATGGAACCATAGATTTGGGTTTATATCTTAAATATTCCACTTACTAGCAGTACCATCTTCAAGCAAGCTCTTTAATCTGTCTGAACTTGTTCTCCCATCTGCAAAATGGGGACAATAATTGTACCTATCTCATATGGTTGAGGTGATGATTAAATGCTACAATAAATATATCAGGCAGCCTTATAAGGTAAAGAACTCAGCAAATGTTAACCATAACATCCTACATGATCTGGCCCCATTACCTCTCTGACCTCATCTGCTATTCTCCTTCTCACTCCTACTCCAGCCATGCTGGCCCCCTTGCTGTTCCTCCACACACCAGGCCTGCCTCAGAGCCTTTGCACTGGCTGTTTTCTCTGTGTAGGACACTGTTCCCACAGATGTCCACATGGCCAACTCCTCTGCTTCCTAGAGGTCTCTGCTCAAGCATTACCTTTCCAATGGCCTTTTTCTGACCAATTTATTTAATACCACAGCCTGCCCGCTGGCACTCCCAATGCCCCCGTCCCTGTACTGTTTGTCCTTCCCTACATCACCACCCCATATAAGCTCCGTGAAGGAAGAGATGTTTATTCTATTCACTGATAGAATCCAAGTGCCAAAATAAAAGTCAAAACCACTCTCGCATATGAAGTTACACAACTTTGCTCTTGGGATGCCCAGGCCCTGTTTTATTGCATCCACTCTTTCTAATGTCCACATATGACAGTTATCAATGTTTCAAAGGCCTCTCCTAGGTTCCCTGCTTTCTTTCAGCCAGCTGCATATGAAGAGCGCCATTTTAAAAATATAACACATACACACACTTCAAAATTCAAAAGGTAGATGTAGGTAAAAATAATTATACCTCATATCAGAAACACAGGCCTAGTAACACTGTAGTAAAAGTCCCTCTTCCTCTTATTTCTGTCTCTCAATCTCCCAGGTTTTCTCCTCAAAGGCAACCAGTGTTACCAGTTTCTTGTCTTTCCAAGGAGATTCTGTGCCTATATAAGGATGTGTGTGTATATATATTTTACACAAGTGACAACATATTTTACACACTGTTTTGTGCATGGCTTTAACACTCTATTTTGAAAATCCTTCTACACCAGTCCATAAATATCTGCCTTATTCTTTTTACCGGCTGTATAATATTCCATTTTGGATGTCCTTTATCAAGGACAATCAATGTTTTACTTTTAACAAGAATATTGTAATAAATATATTTTTATAAAATCATTTTGCATTGATAAAGAGTAATTATCCAGGAGTAGAACTGCTGAATTAAAGATTATTATACATTTTAAATGTTTATAAGGCCAGACATGGTGGCATGTGCCTATAGCCCCAGCTACTTGGGAGGCTGAGGCAGGAGGATCACTTGAGCCCAGGAGTTTAACATTCCGGCCTATGCAATGGAGACCCTGTCTCTCCCTGTCTTTCTCTGTCTCTCTCTCTATATATATATATGTATAAAAGAATGTTTACAGATCTTGACAAAGTGTTTTCCAAATGGTTGTACCTTATATTTCCACCAACAATAGATCAAGGGCCTATTTCCCTATATCCTCTTACCAAATGTTTGGATTTTTTAAAAATCTTAATTAGCAGGAAACAGGAAAATATTTGGATTTTTATCCATCATATTAATTGCAAAATAATATCTCAGTTTTAATTTGCATTTTTCTTATGAATTTGAGCATCTTTTCATATAAAACATTTTTCTTGTGAACTGTCTATTCAAATATTCGCTCATTTTTCTATTAGATCGTCACTCTTTTTCATACTGATTTATAGGAGCTCTTTATATTTTAAGAAAATTAGGCCTGTGTTTCTGATATGATGTATAATTATTTTTCCAGTTTTGACTAGAAATACAGTTTTTCCCAGTAATATTTTTTTTTTACTTTTCATAATCAAATCTCTATAAATCTTTTCTTTTACAGTATCTTAGTTTTGTGTCATACTTCCTATACTGAGAGGATCACAAAATCTGAGGCATATTACTTTAACACTCACCACTGATGAGCAAATCTCCTAGATACCCCAATTGGGGGAGGACATGTGGCAAATACAGGAAAGAGCCATTTCCTTCCTGCAAATTACCAACCTCTTTCCCTTTACTCTGGTTTCTTTTCTGGAAAGCACACTTTTTCTCCAAGCAAATGATATCAGGAAAGACCCATTCTTCAGGTAAGACTCTGCTCCCCCATACACTGGTAATGGCTTAATAAAGCTATGTAGTAAATACCCAAACAAATCTAATATTATAACATCTTCACCATATCATAAATGAATTGTAGCACCCTAAATGTTATACACACAGTGTCAGGAAGATTTGTTGCTCTTGACAACCTGAGTCTACATGGGCAATACCACCATCCAAAGCAGTGGTACCCAACCTTTTTGGCACCAGGGACCCGTTTCACAGAAGACAATTTTTCCACAGAGGGCGTTGGGGTATGGAGGAAGCAGAGCTCAAGCAGTGATGTGAGCGATGGGGAGCAGCTGGAAATACCGCTGAAGCTTCGCTCACCTCCTGCTGTGTGCCCCTCTTCCCCCCAGATTTCATGGAAGACAATTTTTCCACTGTGAAGCTCTGTGGCCAGGTTCCTAACAGGCTGCAGACCAGTACTGGTCTGTGGCTGGGGGCTTGGGGACCGCAGATCTAAAGGGAAACCAGCAACCGATCAATATAAAGGGAATCCAGTGGAGTGAACATCAGACCACCAACACAAATTGAGGAAATGTTTTCAAGAAACAAGTCACTTAGTCTCCCAAACTGTGAGAAAGCTGAGGCCTGCTCTGGCTTCAAGCATATTATGCTGCTGTGCTCACTGTCTTTTTAGTTCTTATTGACGTCCACTTCTGATCCGGACCCTGGAAGGACAGAAGCTACTGCTGGAGACCTTCTACCCCAATATTACATTTTCCTTCTAATAGCTAGAACTCAGCATCTGAATGTGGCAAAGAGACACACACTTTATAAAAGTAAAACTTCTTAAAATGTTGGCCCAGGTAATGCTTATTTGGAGGGCCACACCTCTACTTCAACACGTAAAGACCAGCCTCAGGTCTCAGATGAAGTCCAGTAGAAATGTAATATGAACAGTAGCCTCTTTGCAACTATAAATCTTATACACACAGACACACAGACACAAATCATAACAAACTAAAGATCAGGTATTATTTTCCCCAGCTGCCCTGGGTGACAAAAACACATGTACCTGGACAAAAAACAAAATTAAAACAGAAGCTGATCAGATTGAACACTTCATGAACATATTATATGTCTTACTTAATCCTTACAACAATCTGATGGGATACTCTTACTACCCCATTTTTTATTAACAGCTAGAGAAACTGAGGAATAAAGAAATTGAGTAACTTGCCCAAGTTCACAGAGCTTGTGTACTGCAGCTGGGATAGAACTCCAGGGGTTTGACTCCAGAACCAAAGCTCTTAACCACTGTATGGTACTGCCTGTACTGGGCAGATTGCCATAGATGGGTGTGAGCTGGGAGAAAAAGCACATCTACGCATGAGGGGAGAAGCAGGCCACTTGAACATGTGGTGTGTACTGAACCTTTGATGAACTGGCAATTGGCAAAATGCCAGGAAGGCAGGTAACAAAAGATAGCCTTTCCCCCAGGTGGTCATTTAGACATGTAAGTCAAACGTCCGGGTTTAAAAAATATGCTGAAAATTCTTGTCCTTTGTTTACAAACTACTAGCAAAACTTGTCTGACTTCAAGTACCTTAAATACGTCTCAATTTTGATGCTTGAATACATTAATAGAAAATAGAGTCTTAAGTAAATATTAGAATTTTTAGTGACATCAAATCTGAGTTTAAGTATTATTAAAGGTGCTAACAAAGTTGTCCACATTTAGGTGACAACTCGTTTTGTTTGCTGAAACAAGGTACCCTCAGTAAACGTATTGTTCCTACTTCAACCCCCACCACAGAGCTAGGGCAGGGTGAGGGTAGGGGCTTTTATCTATAGCTGAAGTGCCAAACTAGGAAAAAACAACACAAAACAAAACCAACTTTGGTTCCATTATGTTACTATTCCCTTGCAGATTTTATAAACCACACCTGAAAACAAACAGGTCAAATTGTGGTTAAGCAGCTTTCATTTTAGAAGCCTGGGTTTAATTAGGTTTTACATTTTTAAAGTATTTTAAGTTTACCTAGTGCATTTAAGGTTCATTGGGCCCAGTCCCAGAGAGATTAGTAAACAGAAATTAATTTTAAAGACCTTTCATGGGGAAAATAAAAAGACCTTAACTTGGACCACATTGTTCATACCACAAATACTGAGGAAAGGAAAATGTGGCACTGATGTCTCTGAGTGATAGTCTTGGTTTACAAACTTCAGGAAGTGGAGCATGCAACCGGGGGATGTGCAGGATGTCACTTTACATGTCCCATCTAAAGGTACATTAATTGGGGTTAAGTAGTGCGTTCTATAATAAGGGAGTAGAATATCAGAAAAATGTTGTGGTAAGAAGGAGGGAGCCACAAAATTCATTAATGTCAATCGTGTTATTTACCCTTTTTCATTGATGACATAAACGTTCACATCTCCAGCCCAGACCTCACTCCTGAACTCCCAACTTGTGTATTCAACATCTTCACATGGATACATTACACTCAGCCATCTCAAGCTTAACACACTCAAATCAAACTGCTTATCTTCTCCTTCCCTTATTAATCTTTTCCATCTCAGTTAATGACAACTTCGTCTTTTAACTCACTCAGGCCAGAAAATTTGGGGTCATCCTTGACTCTCTCTCTCAGACCTTACATCTTTGCATCAAATTCTGTTGGCCTATATTCAAAATATATCCAGAATCTAACCACTTCTCATCACCTCTACTACTGTCATCCTGGTTCAAGGCACCATCATATCTCACCTGCGTTATTTTAACAGCCTCTTGAGTGGTTTTCTGTTTCTGCTTTTGTCCCCTGCCTCTGGCCACCCACATGTATTCTCTGCCTGGATCAGCCTTCTACAACAGTGCTGTACAATGGAAATGTTAGGTAGATAGCCAGAGACCTCTGGCCTCTCCTGCCATTGCTACATCTGGGGGAGG
Organism: Indri indri; assembly: GCA_004363605.1. Lineage (NCBI taxonomy): Eukaryota > Metazoa > Chordata > Mammalia > Primates > Indriidae > Indri > Indri indri. The sequence goes on from RJWJ010011428.1 coordinate 18,071, forward strand.
CGGGAACACCCTACAAATCTGCCAATCAGAACTCAGCGCAACAAATGCAAAAGAATGTAGAAGTACAATAGGGTCTGGAAGGTGACCTAGGACAACCTAAGGCCAGTTATCATGTCATTAGCATAAATCTGCATTGCGGTTCACCCACCCAAATAGGCTTTCAGAGAGGCTCATGGGAGATCCGCAGGCACAGTAAGACTCAGGTCATACATCTTCCAACTGTCCATCAAAGTGGTTCATGTTGACGTCTGAACCACAGGGAGGTCCCAATCCAGACAGTATAAAACAAGACCCAGACCATAACCAAGGCTTTTTTTTTGTTATGACAACAGGCCCTGTTTGCCATTCTGTGGCGAACATATCTTGCTCTTACTCCATAACCCTATCTTTCTCTCCTTAATAAACCTCGTTTTGTGCTTACCTTGCTTTTGGTGTGTCTGGTCATTCTTCCGCCAAGAGCACACCACAAACTCACGTTTCAGACTGCTGACCTGACAGAAATATGATGTGAGCCAAGCCACATATGTATTAATAGTTTTTAAGTTTCTAGAAAAGTAAAAATAGATAAAATTAATTGTAATAACATCCTTGATTTACAAAATCTTGGCACCCCTTGTCAGAACTTCTCTGTCTTTGTCTCCTGCTACTCTAACCCCTTACTCTGTTCCAGGCACACTCCTGTCTCAGGGCCTTTGCATATGCTATTCCCTTTGCCTAGAATAATGCCCTTATCCCAGAATATGGATGACTCACCTTCCACTCCTTCGAGTCTTTGCTCAAACACCAACTGCTCAGTGAGACTTTTCCTAACCTTCTTGTTTAAAATTCCTGTAATTGCCATGCCCTTTTCCTGATGTATTTTTCTTAGCTCTTTTCAACCATTTAATGCATTAAATATACAGTTATTTGATTATTATGCCTCCTGGAATTTGCATCTGTTTTATTCACTGCTATATTTCCAACACCTAGAAAAGTACCTAACACAATTGTAGGCACTCAGTAAGTATTTGATAAGCTAATGAATGATTAAAAGTAAATTTTGATTTTAACAATGAACACAAGCCATAACTTCAGAGGATGGAGGAAAGAGGTAAGGATGTCATGCTGGCCACTGTAATGGAGAGATGGCTCAGAGTCTTTGCTTTCCTACTCTATAGAGGAGAGATGCAGAAACCCCAAATGCCAGAGAGATGACGAAGGGGAGATAACACATGGCTCCTCTGGGAAGCAGTAGACAGGAGTCCTAGATAGAAAATCTAGCCCTCTAGCCGGGCACGGTGGCTCATGCCTGTAATCCTAGCACTCTGGGAGGCCGAGGCGGGCGGATCGTCCTGAGCTCAGGAGTTCGAGACCAGCCTGAGCAAGAGTGAGACCCCATCTCTACCAAAAAAAATAGAAAGAAATTAATTGGACAGCTGAAAATATATATAGAAAAAATTAGCCGGGCATGGTGGCGCATGCCTGTAGTCCCAGCTACTCGGGAGGCTGAGGCAGTAGGATTGCTTGAGCCCAGGAGTTTGAGGTTGCTGTGAGCTAGGCTGACGCCATGGCACTCACCCCAGGCCAGAGAGTGAGACTCTGTCTCAAAAAAAAAAAAAAAAAAAAGAAAATCTAGCCCTCACCTTTGAAGGCAAGTATAAGAAGGAGCTTTTCTATCCAAGTTAAATCAATTAGAAACGAGGTTTCATCCAACAGTAAGAGTTAGAAAAAACATAAAAACCTGAATTAAAATAAAAGACTGCGTATGTCTTTATCCACTCATTGGTGGGGGAAAAAAAAAAAAAGACTGCTTATGACTAAGATACTACCATAAGTCAAAAAAGCTCCTTCAAGGTTTTTTTTATCCCCAAATTCCATGAAGCATGGTGGGGTACAAGTTTATATTGAATATTTTCATAAATTAATTCAATCAAACTATTGGGGTTGTTTCAACTAAGCAACAATTGAGAACGAAGGATAACCACTCATACTTACATATGTATATTCATTATTTAAATAGTGTCCTTTAATACTTGCATCCTGATCGAGGATGCAATCTATCTTTACAGCAAAGGCTTAACTGAAAGGAAACAGGAGATTATCTTTTGATCTTAACCAGACTGATGGAGGCTTTGTTGTTTTAACATATCATCCATTCACTAACCTGGGTGCATAAGCCAGACTCAGAGACCTCATTAACTTCTAACCTTCAACACTGAGCCTCCCTTTTAATGTTTCCTAAATCTGTAGAATCTAATCTCTTATCTCTGTCCTCATTACCCACCATCATCCCTTGCCTGAATTACTGCACCTAACTGGTCTTCATCCTTGCCCTTCCAATCCATTTTCCAGACATCAGCCAGAGTAATCTTTTAAATAAAAGATCATCTCCTTCTCTTGGTCAGGTCTCTTCAGTAGCTTCAGGTAAAGTCTAAACATTTAATGTCACCAACAAGGCCAGCATGATCTTGCTGTTGAAGTAGTATAGCATGGTGATTATGGAGCAAGGAGCTAGGCTAAGTTTGAATCCTAGCTGTGCCATTTACTAGCTTTGTGACCTTGGGAAAATTACTCTGTGCCTCAGTTTTCTTATCTATAAAATGGGCACAATAATAGAAGCTATCTCATAGAGCTGTTGTGAAGATTAAATGAGTATAATATACATGAAGAGCATAACACAGCACCTGGCATATAATAAGTTTTAGGTAAGTATTACTGATTAGTGATTACCTGCATCTCTTCCCCTTGACTCTGTGTCCTAGTCATTCTGTATCAGGTAGGCCCTAGGACATTCCAGGAATCATGCCTCCAGACCCCCCTACATCCTGCTCCTCTATTTGCAGTGTTCTTGCCAAAATCCCCCTCCTCTTTTCTTTCTAAACCCCTCCTTCTGTCTTAACCACCACTTGCTTTGGGAAGCCTTTCCAGACCAGGCTAGTGGCTCCTGCTATGGGCTTCTGTGGCACCACGTAGGGCTGCCTGATGTTGGGATGCCCTGTTAAATTTGAATGTCAGATGAACAATAAATAATCTTTTAGTATAAGCATGTCTCATGCAATAATATACTAAACAGCAAATAATTTTTTCTTATAAATGTCCTACGCAATATTTGAGACATATTTATAAATTGAAAACGTGTTTATCTGACATTTGAACTGAGTGTCCTGTATTTTATGTGTCAACCCTAAACCAGGAAATCCTCTGCCATCACCCTTTAATCATTAAAATAAGTGGGACAAGTGGTCTTTGTTTCCCCCACTAGAGTGTCACCTCTGAGGACAGGGCCCATGCAGTTTTACTGTTTTGGACTCAGCAGGCATTCCACAAATACTGAGAAATAGAGCCCTCAAGCCAAAGCTCAGACACCACCTGTTGGGAGTTGACTCTAACCACAGGCAAATTTCCTGGGAGACCAAAAACACTTTCAGCGCCGTGCAAGGAGACCCTCTCATCCACAGGTGAATCAAATGATGACGCTGCTTTTCAGAATATCTCCAGTGTGATATTATTAACTCCTCAATAACAACTTTAAGGTAACCCCTCTATTTTATATTCAAAGAGGACTTTGAATTTTCACACCTATTTCACTTGACCCTCAAGGCAAGTAATAATATCTACATTTAACAGATAAGGAAATGGAGATTGGGAAAAGGTAAATGTCTTGCTAAGATAACCAATAAAGGCAAGAGATCATTTTGACCCGCAGGAGTTGACTTTGTGCTTTCTTCATTGTACCATACTGGCCATGTAGGCCAAAATGAAGAATCAGAATTCAGGATTCTTTCTCTCACCCAGAAAGCTTCTCTAGGAAGAAGTCTTACGTCAGGATCTCTCCACAGATCCAATTACTCCTCCCATAATGTTCCCCAACGATAGCCCGAGAGAGGGAAGCCTGGCATCCCTCCTAGGTGATTCTCTCCTCATCTCCCATGTTACAGATGACACTATTTAGGCCATGAAAATACAGAGCTTGCTCGGAGTTACAGGGAAATAGGGCAACAGTGGCCAGAACCTGCAGCGCATTACTTTTCTTTCATCTGCACTTCTAGGAGACACCACCACACTCTCTACTTAATTTTTAGAGACAGAAACTTGCACGTTGGTTACATACATTTGTCAGGTTTCCTCTGGAATGAGGCGAGGATGGCTGAACCTGCTCTTGGTTTGGCACCTAGTACCCTCACCTCTCCAAGGACCTCTGGAAAGCTCATCAGACTGAGGGTATCTGGCCTTTCGGCCACTAGGAAATGCTTATCGGTACATTAGGGGTACTTGTGCTCCTAGAGCCCCTTCTCAAGGGTTAGGGACCCTCAGGAAGATCCACTCAGGCCAGAGGAGGACTTCAGCTTCCACAAGGACAGGAGTCCATGGACTAGACCAGGGGTGCCTTGAGGAAACTGCCACGTCCCCATTCCAGCCCTGCTTCTCTGAGCTTAACACCCTGGAGGTGCAGAAATGAGTAGGGAATAATCAAGAAAGGATTAGGCCGCCCGGGGGTACAAGGCTAGAAGCTAATGACCTAAAAAGAACTCAAAAAAACCCCAACAACGACAAAAAAAAAAAAAAAATGCTGTTTCGATAAAACTAGAAATGCAACCCTCCAAATGTGTTCTTAAGCCTCTGCAGCCTCAGCTTAACTTGGCTTGGGGTGGAAAGTGTGGGAGAAAGTCTTTACAAGACTGAAGACTTGCTGTTTGAGGTTCATAGGGCAGTTTTCTGTCTTGTGCACAAACGCCTGGCTGGCTGGACTAGCTCCTACATACACAGCAGCACAGGGGAACCTGCTGAGACTGCTCCGTGAGACCCGCGGAAGGAAAGGACACCGGCTACTCGGGTACTGACTGAAACAAAAAACACAAATGCAACTGAAGTAACACTACGGCTTGTTTGGGTCACTGAAGAAAATTTCTCCTGTGCTGACAGAATTCTAGCCCGACCTTGGTTTGGAGCTCAGAAGCAGCAGACTTTTACAAAATTACCGACCTGGATTAGAGCCGGCATGGAAGGTGCTCGAAAGTGTCAAGACCATCTGGCCAAGGACAGGGAGATGCCCCTGGGAGAATTTCTTTCTCGGGCCCAGCCGAACCCCTCAGCGGGGCCTGCAGCTCACCTGGCCGCGCCGCGGGTTCCCCACTCCCACACTCTCCGCGCGCCCAGCTCCCGCAGCCACCCGGGCTCCGGTTGCCTGGGCAACGGCGGACGCGGGCGGCGGAAGGCGGGCACTGCTGCAGCCCCTCCTCCAGCTGGCGGACTGCGGAGGCGACGCGCTGCTTGCGCTCTGGGGGAAGTGGTTTTCCAGCAGGGAGAGCGCGGCTCTCGTGCACGCTCTGGGCTCAGCCAGTGAGCGACCAGAGGTGTGGTAGAGGGAAAGAGCCCACCGCGTACTTAAGGACGCGCCAGCCGCCGGGCCTGGCCTCCTTCGCACTTGCGTTTGCAGCCCGGCGTAGCCGGGCGTTGTGGGTACAGCGGCCACCCGGCTGCATCATGGTGGCCCCTTGTTCCACCAGCCCGGCGAGCCCTGCCACCGGGGTGGGGAGGCGGGACAACGACCAGAACCTCCGCGCCCCGGTGAAGAAGAGCAGACGCCCGCGCCTCCGAAAGAAACAGCCGTTGCAGCCCCTGAACCTGTGCTCGCTCCTCCGAGACTCTGGAGTTTGCGACCTGCTCGAGTCCCCCAGCTCCGGCTCGGACTGCGCAGACAGCCCCACGACGTCGGCGGCGCGGGGCTGCAGCCCCCTGCCCGGCTCTGCCCAGCCCTTAGTGCAGCTGGATCTACAGAACTTCCGCGACTACGGCCAGAGCTGCTACGCCTTCCGCAAGGCTCAGGAGAGCCACTTCCACCCGCGGGAGTCGCTGGCGCGGCAGCCACAAGTGAGGCGCTGTTAGAGCCAGCTCCCCGCCGCCACTCTTCTTCTAGCAGCCTCTCTCCTTTCCCGCCGTGTCTGCCCTGGCCCGCGCCAGCCCAGTTCCTGTCCCCAGCGGGAGCAAGAAGGGGCCTTGGAGGGGCGGGTCACCCGCCTCAATTTACAGATGGAGATAAGTGGGACCTAGACGGCCTAAGGGACTTGTCCCAAGCCTCCAAGCTGGTTAGTGTGAGAGAAGTTAGTTTCTAGGTTCGAGTTCAGATTCCTACCGACCTTGGGCCTGTTACTTAACAATCCTGAGCTTATTTCTTCATTTGCAAAATGGGCCCCCTCCCCTTCCACTGAATTGCTGAGAGGATTACTAGCGGTAATGTGTGTGAAGCACCCGGCGGAGCGCCAGGCCGGAGCGGAGGCGTCCGGGCTCGGCACTGCCCGTGTGTTTCCCGGTTTCCAGAGCATTTAGCTTTCCACGCTCTTCTTCCTGCCTCCCTCCGGGGAAGCTCCCTGGGTCGTCTTGGCCCTTCACATGCGCAGCCCCTCTCTGCCCTAGGCTCAGCCGGCCCGCTCCGCTCCTCCCTCCCGGCAGGTGACGGCGGAATCCCGCTGTAAGCTGCTCAGCTGGCTGATCCCCGTGCACCGCCAATTCGGTCTCTCCTTCGAGTCGCTGTGCCTGACGGTGAACACTCTGGACCGCTTCCTCACCACTACGCCGGTGGCTGCAGACTGCTTCCAGCTGCTCGGGGTCACCTCGCTCCTCATCGCTTGCAAACAGGTACCTCTGTGCGGTGTCTGGGGGCAGGGAGAGCCAACTGGCCGCCCGGCTCTCCAGCGCGCAGGATTCAGTGCTGGGTTGCCTGGACTCCTTTTGGCAGATGTTTGCGAATTTATACACAACTCACCCTTAAGGTCACAATTCTCCACAAACTAACAATCCTGTCACTCAGCCTCCAAAGAAATAGGCTGTAGTCAGTCCCGAACAACTCTCCGTGGCACCTCTATTCTAGTTTCCGGAAAAAAAGCTTTCAAAATTTCCCAAACCATTTTTTTTTTTTTTTTTTTGGACATTAGAGGAACTGTGCCGGAAGTACGCCCCAGGTGACTTAAGTGGCAGCAGTGGAGAGCTGAAGTACAGGCTGTCTTTCTGGAAGGGATGGGGGATTCCCGATTTTCTCCCGGAATTCAGACTGCGGTGGGCCTTGGCCCCGGCAGCCGCGAGGCGGGGGGCTGAGAGCGCCCTGTGTTGCAGGTGGAGGTGCACCCGCCGCGCGTGAAGCAGCTCCTGGCCCTGTGCTGCGGCGCCTTCTCCCGGCAGCAGCTCTGCAACCTCGAGTGCATCGTGCTGCACAAGCTGCACTTCAGCTTGGGCGCTCCCACCATCAGCTTCTTCCTCGAGCATTTCACGCACGCCCGCGTGGAGGCGGGGCAGGTTGAGGTCTCCGAAGCCCTGGAAGCGCAAGCCCTGGCGCAAGGGGTGGCGGAGCTGAGTCTGGCCGACTATGCTTTCACCAGCTATGCCCCCTCCCTGCTGGCCATCTGCTGCCTGGTGCTGGCTGATCGCATGCTGCGGCTCCCGCGCGCGGTGGACCTGCGCCTGGGAGAGCACCCGGAGGCGGCGCTGCAGGACTGCCTGGGCAAGCTGCAGTTGTTGGTGGCCATAAACAGTACCTCCCTGACTCACATGTTGCCCCTCCAAATCTGTGAGAAGTGCAGCCTGTCCCCGAGCTTGAAATAAAACAGGCCCTTGGTCTCCTTTTATTCCCGGGCCCAGCTGCTGGACCTCCTATTGCTTTAGAAGAGTGTAGTATTGGTCCACAGAGAGGGGGGTCAGGGTTCCTGCTTTGTCAGCTGCAGGTTGTAAATAGTGTACGAAAGTAGCATCTAGTAGTTTATTTCGCTGAGAACACACGAGGGAGCCGAGCCTTTCTCCAATAAACAGACTGTCAGTGGTGATCTGTCTGAATGCTGCTATTGCACGTGTCTGCCTGCGGGGAGGGAAGGTGAAGTCCGCTCAGGGATAGGGGCGATCGCCAACGTTCAAGGGATCCTCCTCTCTAAATCCACTGTCGTTGGTATCTCTGTGCAGGAACGCCAGATCAGGCGACGTCCTGGATACCAAGGTTCCAGAGATAAGGCGAGCCAGGGTCACTTGTGGGCTTGGGTCCTGTGGCCCTCATGTCAGGAGGCTGGGGACTGCGCACCTCCAGGGTTCCAGAGGGCGTGGGTGGAATGTTAGGCAGAATAGAACCCACAGAAGTCGATGACGTTTGGAGGGGCCAGGGTTGCTCTGGCAGGTGCGACTTAAGCAGGGCTGGGAAGCTTTGGGGACCACGCAGGCGCATTAGCGGAGGGCGACACGAGAGACCCAGATACCAAGAATCCCAGGTGCAACTGGCCAATGTTGGAAAGGAAGGATTTGCAGGTGGTCATGTTCATTCAGCATTTGTTATTTCAACCTTCTAACAATTCTGTATAGCAAAGTCTGTTATCCCATTTTTCCGAGGAGGACACTGGAGCACAGAGGTGTTACCAGTGGAATAGCCAGTATTTGAAGGCAGGTGATAGGAGTCTAGACTCACGCTCTTAGCCACACCACTAAACTTCTTCCACTAATAGGTCTCTAGAAATTCTCAAAAAACAAAAAGCCTGATGTAAGCGCTGGGCAAGTTACTCAGTGCTCTTCATTCAATAGGGCTATAGAGAATATATATGGAGAGCCAGCACGGTCCTTCCTTACCTCTAGTCATGTTACAGGACTTGTTTGACAGATGAAAAAACTGTTGGAAAACGAGAGGCTTGCTGGAGTTCTTTGACTCTATAGCTGTCACAGTATCTTCAGCCTCACTGTGGTGAATCTGCTGCAGGCCCTGAATCTCAGCTCTGTCACCTCCAGCAAATGTCTTATGCTCTCTTGATACCAGGGTGGTTGTGAAGTTTAAATGAGATTAAGCTTAAGTGCTGTGAGGTAGTATAAAGCAGCGATTAAATGAGTGGGCTCTGGGCCCTATGCCTCAATTGTAAAAATAACAATAGCACCTATTTAATATGGTTGAGGTATGGCTCTAATGAGATGCTCCAAGCAAATCCCCCAGCCCAGGTCCTGGCACACGGGAAGCCCTCAAGAATAGAAGGCTAGTGGTAGCCTGCACTATGATGGGAGGAGAGGGATTATGCAGAAAAACTTGGAGGAGAGAACAGAACAAGAGAGAAAGTAAATATGGGAAAATGTTAACTGGGGGCTGTTCATTGTACTGTGTTTTCAAATTTTCTGTATGGTTGAAAAAAAGGCATAAGTTTGAGGGAAAAATCTCAGTCACATTCCACTACATTTAGAATAATCAAAATATATGACAAAAACGAATAAAAAGCAAACAAACTCAAAGCAAATTTAGAGAAACTTCTTTGCGCTTCTCTCCAAACGCATCTTCCAAGTGCTCTCCAGAGCCAGGGGTGCCTTACTCTGGACCCCCTGGACCCTTCTTCTGATGCGTTGATACACTCAGCTCTCTAGGAACTTTCTCTTCCCTAGCTCAGGAAGAGGGAGGTGGTGATCTCCAAGCTGTTTGGGGGAAAGCTATTCTGTGTTGGTGAAAAAGGAGGAGAAGGAAGATCATATCAACTGTTACCAGTCTCAAATTATCTGGGAATGTCGGCCTAGTTGTAAGGGGGTGGGGCTGGGCCTTCTGCAAAATAGTAACTTTGGGAGGAGGTGTCTTCACCAGTATCTACTCCATCACTCAGCCATGATTGTTTTGGGTGACTGGTTCCAGAACCATCCAGAGTAGGAGTCATATAATCATGCCATTCCAGTTCCCGTTGTTACAGATAATCTATTGTACAATGCCCATATTTCTCTACCCCAATTTGGAACTCGATGATTATTGGGAAATGGGCTTATCCTGGAAAATCTTGTCTGTGTGTGTAGAGATCTCCTGGAAACTCAGCTAAGAACTCCCGTACTCATTTTACAGACTAGAAAGTGGGTAAGGGTGGGGTGGAAACAAACTGGCTACTGGTTGTACTACCCAGGAATCAGGAGACATAGCCAGAAACAGGCTGTGGGAAGCTGGAAGCATAGCCGAAAAGGCTGCTTAAAAAAACAAACAAACAAAAAACTCTATTAATTTACCCATACTAAGCACCAGTCACTTTACATAAATAATCTCACAGCAACTCTATTGAGGTCAGTGTTACTATCTTTCCTAAACACTTGGGGCTCACAGACCTGGTCCTTGGGCACTCTGACCTTAAAGCCAAAGCTCCTTACTATCAGCTACACCACACCAACTCTAGCTGGCTGACCTCACCCCAATACAGTTCCTGCATCTATACATGGGTCAGAGGGTCTCTAAGTCAATTCCACTCCTGCCATTGGGTTACCCTCCACCACTGTTAGGGGTATTTGTTTCTTACTCCAGAAAATGGGTGGAAATAAAAGAGGATGGTGACACTTTAAAAGAGGATCTTTTACTACTACTAGGTATAAGGGGAAAACAAAGTGCCCAACAGGAGGGTATACAAAGATTCCAATTTCAGATGATTGTTCAAATTGGATGAATATGAGTAGTCCTGAGAGAGGCCCCTCACCAAGGATGCCCCTTTCTGGTACATGCCCCTTCTTGGGAAAGGGCTCAGGCTTGGAAATGGTAGATAAGACTGTGGCACAGCAAGGAGGCCAGCGGTAAAGAGAGCAGCAAAACGTTGCGATGGGCAGCTGAGGCCATCAGGGGAGAGAGGACAGGGTTTGGGGGGATTTGTCCACCTTGGCGTTTTCAGAAACTGGAGGAGGGTTTGTAGAGTCACTTTTTCTTAATTTACTCTTTTAAAGGCTGTGCTCACAAGGCCACTGTCCAGCAAAGTGTGGGGCTGGGGGTGGGGGCGCGGCTCTTGGCATAAAGGCCAAGAGAGAACAAGTGGAAGTCCGAAAGTCAAGACCCAGAATGCTGCCCACGTTTAGGGGAAAGGGCTGTTTCAGGGAGTCCCTCCTGCAAAAAACCCCACTAAAACCTGCAGGGCAGAGCAAATGCGGAGCCTAGCTTTGGCGAGTGTCACTCCACGTTTATTTCCTGCCTTGTGGCTGGAGTGGGAAGAAAAGGAAATAAGAATCGTTAGCTTTTCCATTCCCGCTGTCGGGAAGCGGGAAGACAGGACCCAGTGCGAGGGACGGCTGCCACTCGCCCGCCCCTCCTTCTTTCCCTCTCTTCGCCTGGCGCGGCCGGGAGACGGCGGCGCCAACGCTAAACGAAAGGGCGCTCGCGGGCCCGGGCCCCGCGCTGGCGGCTCCCGGGGGAAGCCTCGTTGCCAGGTTGGGTTTGACGCCTCCGCCCGCGCGCAGATTGTCCGGGCTGAAGGCGCCACCTCTGGCGCTCAGGCGCGAGCCTCCCCTCCCGCGCTGCGGTCCTCCCCCTCCTCTCCGCCCTCCCTGCGCACCTCCTCAGCTGCCCGTCGGCCCCTCCCAGGCCACGCGCCTTCCCCAACCTCGGGCCCGCTTCTGAGCCCGCAGGCGCTGGGCGGAGCGCTGGGTGTGGGTCGCCTTCCCAGCCGCGGCCGTCGCCTCCGAGCAGTCGACACCTGGTGGCAAGATGCAGGCGTGCGGGCCCGGCACGGCGGGACGCCGGGCCTTCGACAGCATCTGCCCCAACAGGATGCTGGGGGTGCCGGGCCAGCCCCTCGGCAAGCCGGGGAAGCTGGAGAGGAAGGTGGGGCCGCTGACTGGGGCCGGGCCGGGTCTGCGTTCTGTGCCCCGAAGGCTGACCAGTTCACCGTTTCTGTGCCCTGCTAGTTCGCCCCTCCGCGGAAGTTCTTTCCCGGATACACTGGCTGCAGCCCAGTGTCGGTGTACGAGGATCCCCCGGACGCGGAGCCCGCTGCGCTGCCAGGTGAGCCCCCTGGCACCCGCGCGACCCTTCGGGTTCCCCGCGCCGGGTGGTTGCGGCGCGCGCGGCTCGGAGGAACCTGTCTTCCCCGGGCTCCGACGTCCCAGCCGGGGTTCCAGCGGCAAGCCTGGCGGAGAGGCTCAGGGTCCGCCCGGCGCGTGTCTCCCGGTCTCCCCGCGCAGCCCTCACCACCATAGACCTGCAGGACCTCGCGGACTGCTCCTCGCTGCTCGGGTCCGACGCGCCGCCTGGTGGTGACCCGGCCTCCTCGCAGGTACCGCCTTGCGTAGCCCAAACCCCAACTCGGGAGCGGTGGGTTTATTTCCTCAAAGGCATGTCTGGGGCCAGGAGCGAAGGCACTTTTAGCAGGTGGAGGGAGGCGAGGTGCGGCAACCTGAGCCTATCAGATCAGAACTTCCTCCTCCCTCCTCGTCTGTTATGAAAGCCACATTCCGGAGCTGTTCAGACCAACTTGGTACAGTGGGGCTCACCTGGGGGGCTTCCTGCCATTCCCCTCCCCATCTATTCTGGAGCACAGGCAGTGCGGAAATCGAGCACCGAGGGACCCGGCGGGTGGGTGGGAGTGAAGTTGCGCACTGGGCACCTGATGCATGTCCTGTTTTCTCAACATGCCGTTTCTGGCCATGCACTCACCATTTTCATTACATGAGTATCTAAGGAGAGTGGAAGTCGATGGATAACTTCTTTATCAAGACTGAAAAAGAGGAAGAGAGTCTGCATTTGGAGACAGCAGGAAGGACAAAGGACTCTGGAAGAAATCTGACAGAAAACATTCCTCTCTGCAGAAGTGACTCTTCAGCACCTGTCCCAACAGGATTCCGGGGGTGCCAGGCAGGCCCCTGGTCAAACCGGGGAAGCTGGAGAGGAAGGTGCAGCCACTGACTGGGGCCGGGGGCGGGGTCTGCATGCTCCGTGCCCCAAGGGCATGCTCGGCTAGTTCACTCCTCCGGGGAAGTTCACTTTTTATTTATTTATTTTCCCATCCGCTCAGAAGAAGGAAGTTCACTTTTTAAAAGGTCCTCTTCTGCCCCTCCAAAAGCTCTCTTCACTTACCATCATGGGGCAAAAGGCATTTGACTTTTTTCTTTCCTCCTAGACCTGTTTTTTTTACTTTCATCCCACTTCCACCACTTGCCAGCGCTGACACTTCGCAGGCCCAGGCGGAGGATGCGGCCTCCCAGCACTGGTGTCTTGGAGACCAGAAGCCTGGCTCATGGGTGGGATATGAAGTACCCAGAAGGACAGGGGGGCATAGCCAGATGCAACCCACAGGAAGAGTGCCAGTTCTGGCTTCCTAGCAGCAGGTGCTAGGGCCTGGGGACAGGCCCAGTACAGAACTATCCAAAAGACTTGACTGCCTCCCAGAACTGGTCAAGCTTCTCAGGCCTTCTCTGAAGGCCTCTTACAACCATGAAATAGAACCCATGGTGACTTAGGGTAAGTGGCTGCTAAGAGCAGAGATTGTTAAGGAAAGAGGTAGGAGTGGGCATTGCACTTCAAAGGCCATTTAATTGTGCTTTTTTGATCTGGATGCTCAAATAAGGAAAGACAATGTCTGAGCATCTTCCAACTGACTTAGAGGACTAGGTCCTCCCTTACCCCAACATATAGTTTTCCGAGTAACAAAAACCAAGCAACTGTTGCTGAATTTTTTGCTTAAGTATACAGAATTTATTTTATTTTATTTTTTATTTTTTTGAGACAGGGTCCTGCTCTGTTCCAGGCTAAAGTACAGTGACATCATCATAGCTCACTGCAACCTCAAACTCCTGGGTTTAAGCAATCCTCTTGCCTCAGCCACCCAAGTAGCTGGGACTACAGGAACGTGCCACCACACCTGGCTGATTTTCTATTTCTATTTCTTTTCTCTATTTTTTGTAGAGACGGGGTCTCACTCTTGCTCAGGCTAGTCTGAAACTCCTGGCCTCAAGCAATTCTCCTGCCCAGGTCCCCCAAAGTACTAGGATAACAGGTGTGAGCCACCACAGCCAGATAGTATACAGAATTTAAATTTGACATCATGTTCTGTGTTAGTAATTTTTTTTCTTGCTGTTATAGTTGGAGAAATGCCAGATTTATGCAATTGGGGAGGTAGGATTCAAAGTTTCAAGGACAGCTCACACCAGATGGACCAAATGGTCCAGGATTTTTCCTGGGAAAGACAGAGCTAATACAGAGGAGAGAGGACCCTAGGGGAAGAACCTCTAGGGAGACCCCTGGCTGGTGCACAGTCAAGTCATATTTCCCAGTCCCTTTCCTGCTGGGGAAGGTGGACAGAGAGAGGAAATTCTCTAGAAGTGTTTGGGGTCAAGAATAGGCCAAAACCTGGGGTAGCATAGGAGGTAGCATTTGCTGGGCCCCCGTTCCTGAGCTGGCCTCCAGTCTCCTCCTGAGGGCTTTTCTCAGATGCCTGCTGAAAGGGAGACCTTTCAGTCCTTGAAGAGTGAGTCTCATTTCTGACTTATTCAGTGACGGCAGAACTCCAGGATTTGTCTGGGGCCCTCAGTCCTTCCTTTCTCAGCCCCTTTTTCTTTATAGCCTCAGTGTCCAACCGTGCTAGAGGCCTCTCTGCCTGACTCTTCCCTCCCTGAAGAAAACTGATACTTGCACATTCTTTGAAGTTAGGGCCAGGATAAGTTCCTCTTCCCAGAAATATTTGAATAGTAAAGAAGGGCTTTGGGGAGAACAATGTGATTAACACAAAGGAATAGATCAGTAAGTGGAATCACGGAGTAGCTATTTTTTTCTGACGGGCATGTTGGCCTCACAGCATGGTCCCTGAGAGCTTCTCCTTTTCCCAGGGCCAGCTGCCTTTGCTGGAAGCCAGGTTTCCTAAACAGAGAAAAGCTAGAGGCAATGAGGTATAGAGGAAAGAGGGTTGAAATAGGTAGCATTCCAGGGCAAGAGTCCCCGTTCCACTATTTCAGAGCTGGGTGACTTTGGGTAACGACTTCTCTGAGCCTCAGATTCTTCAGTTGAAGAGGAATCACTTCCCAGGCCTTGCCTGCTGCCCGCACTGGTGTGAGGATTAACTAAGACACTCTATGTAAAAGAGTTTCATCAACTCTAAATGTTCTTGATTTAAGGGCCTTAGAAGGTCCCTGGTCATCCAGCTTTTTCCGCACCCAGACACCCTGCAGGAGCCCAGGAGAGTGTACAGTTCAAGATGTTGGAGGTGCAGCCCAACTATTTGAGAAACTGAAAAGAGCAATAGAGGCCACACTGCTGTGCGGTGAACAGAAGCATTTTCCATAGCATCCTGAATCCCTCAAATCATAGCCTACCCTTTCCCCTCCGTTGTGGAAGTGGGAGTAGCCATGAACGAGACTTGGCGGGAAACAGGGCCTCAAGTTACTGCTTTGGAGGACCCTGCAAGCTGATCGGGTCTGGGGAGGAAAGACGCGGCTTTCACGTGTGCTCTGTGCTCTTAAAGCGGTGGCTCCGTGACGGGTCGGCGTAAGTCGGAGTTGAGGTTCCGCGGGCGCAAGAGGAACGCGCCGGGCCGCAAGGGGGAGGCACGCGGGACTGCGCAGCTGCCTGAAACCGGACGTCAGTCCCCCGCGCCGCCCGCTGAAGGACTGACCGCAGACACACCCGCGCTCACAGTGTCCGCGCCTGGAGGGAGTCTCGAATTGCGGCCTCCGGGTCGGTGTCCGCGCTCAGTGCGTCCCGCTCCTCACCATGGCGGTGCAAGTCTGCCGCGTTCCCTGTCCCGGTTGGGGCTTGAGTTTTCAGGTACGAGGCTGGGCTGCAAACGCGAGTGAGTGCAGACCCGATGCCGAGCCCGAGAGGACGTCTGTCGGTCTAGGAATTGTCCCAGACCAGCCAGAGTCTACGTTAACCCGTTCGCACCTCTGGTTTATTTTAGAACCATTCTCTCCAAACGGAAGCAGCCTTCGATCTGCAGGATTTCAGAGACACGGTGGATGATCTCATTGCAGGCAAGTGAAGTCTCCTTGCAGTTAAATAACAGTGAGGTTGCCTTCCACCCCCAAATCAGACAAGTTCAGATTTTGTGGTCCCGAAGGTGGTAAACCCAGTCACACGTCTATGACAGCACACAAGTCATCAAAGGGTCTGGCTCTTTCATCTTTAGAACATTCCCCTCCCTGCAACGGAGAAGTTGAATGCTGGATCTATAGCTCTTTGTCGACTATGGGTTTGAGTTGTGGGAGAGGGAGCCCTACGCTGTGATGTGACGGGAGAGGCTGAGTGGCACCAGTTCAGAGAATCTGAGGCCTCTGTGACTTACAGGCCTCTGCAGGTTTTTTGATTGAGTTCAGGTCAACTCAACAGGCATCTATTGAGCACCTGCTGTGTACGTACAGGATATCAGGAAGGGCTTGGGAATCTTAGACGTTGTGGACTGAGGGGTGCTTTACTTATTAAAGGAAAATCTTCACATAAACCCTACACCCAGAGTGGCATTTTCTCCTATAGCTAGCGGGGCTAGAGTTTGAGACTGCAAACCCAGCTCTCACTCTTCCCCAGACTCGTCCTCTTTGATGTCACCTCCCCTTGCCAGCGGAGACTTCCCCTTCTCTCCTTGCGATGTATCACCATTCGGGCCCTGCCTCTCCCCGCCGCTGGACCCACGAGCCCTGCAGTCACCGCCGCTACGCCCTCCAGACGTGCCCCCGCCTGAGCAGTATTGGAAGGAGGTGGCCGACCAGAACCAGAGGGCGTTGGGGGACGCGCTCGTTGAGAATAACCAAGTAGGGACCCTGTGTTGGCGATCAGGAATCCTGGGGCGGGGACAGGGTATAGAGCGTGGGGCGGAAGTGGAGGTTGCAAGAGCGATGATGCATTCCTGCGGATGTCAGAACCAGTGGACTGGCTCGGGATTCACGTGGCTGCTGTTGCTCCCGTGGCTCCACATCAGTTTCCAGCTTCACTGGGTGGGAATCCTATCCCACCAGATTGTTAATAGGGGCCGCCAATATTTATTGAAGCCTTCTATGTGCCTGGCCCTGCGCTTATCAATTTACTTTCTCCTCTCGTTTAATGCTCACAGTCATAGAGCTAGCTTCTCTTACCGGCCCCGTTTTACAGGTAAGGAAATCGAGGTATAGGATGGTTGAACTTCATAGAAATAAAACCTAGATCTGCCTGTTGTCCAAGTAATTCTCTTCACGACCAGGCTACACTGAGGATTAACTGAGATACATTTAGTCCAAGTGCTTTGTTTAAAAAAAAAAAAAAGTCATTCTCACCAACGGAAATGCCGTTGAGTTCCCAGTTCCTATGAGACGTCAGGACCTGGGTTTGATTCATGCAGAATATGCCGACAAGACTGAACACAGTGGCCTCCTGTTGAATGTTTGGGTCTCCTTCCGCAGCTGCACGTAACGCTAACCCAGAAACAAGAGGAGATCGCCTCCCTCAAGGAGCGGAACGTGCAGCTGAAGGAACTCGCCAGCCGGACCCGGCACCTGGCCTCGGTGCTGGATGTAAGTGGGGCGCGGGCGCGTGGGACAGTGCAGGACGTTGGAACTGTTCCAGTGCACCCTCCACCCTGCTCCCTGTGTTGGAACCCGGCGGGGGCCAGGGAGAGAAGGAGACGGCCGGGCGCGCGCGGTGCGTAGCGCACCCAGGTCTCCTTTTTGCGCGCCCCTCACCCGGCAAGTCCGGCAGGCCCCAGGGCGGCGCTCTTCCTTATCTTCCTTAGAAGCTGATGATCTCACAGTCCCGGGACTGCGGGGCGGCGGCCGAGCCCTTCCTGCTCAAGGCGACAGCCAAAAGGAGCCTGGAGGAGCTGTTCAGTGCTGCAGGCCAGGATTGCCAGGAAGTGGATGCAGTCCTGAGGGAGATTTCCGAGCGCTGCGACGAAGCCCTGCAGAGCCGCGATCCCAAGCGGCCCCGACTACAGCCAGAGCCCGCGAACACGGACAGCAGGCCTCGGAATCTGCACGGCGCCTTCCGGGGGCTGCGCACCGACTGCGGCGCGAGCGCGTTGAACCTGGGCCACAGCGAGCTGGAGGAGGGCGGCTCCTTCAGCACTCCCATCCGCAGCCACTGCACCATCCGCACCCTCGCCTTCCCTCAGGGCAATGCCTTCACCATCCGCACAGCCAACGGGGGTTACAAATTCCGCTGGGTCCCCAGTTAAGCTGAGATGTGGTCCCCCCAAACACTGCCCTGTATTTCAATTGAAGTGCCTGGAGGCTGAGCGGGAATAGCTGGAACTGTTTCTCGAATCTGGCTTCCCAGAAGAACTCTCCCTGCAGTGCAAAAGCCACCCTGAAACTTACTTTTTCAGGAACAAAAAAGTATTGATCACTGGTGCACTGTAAAGTTCTGCTACAAAACATTGTATTAGCCCTTCCCCTTTCACAGCGAAACTGTGTGTGTATATGTGTACCTATGTGTGTGTGCATACACATACGTCACAGTCAATTAAAAATATTTTATTTATTTATTTATGGACAGAGTCTCGCTCTGTTGCCCTGGCTAGAGTGCAGTGGTGTCATCATAGCTCGTTGCAACCTCAAACTCCTGGGCTAAAGGCATCCTCCTGCCTCAGCCTTCCCAGTAGCTGGAACTACAGGGGCCCACCGGCTAATTTTTTCTGTTTTTAGTAAAGACGGGGTCTCACTCTTGCTCAGGCTGGTCTTGAACTCCTGAGCTCAAGCCATCCTCCTGCCTCAGCCTTCCTGAGTACTAGGATTATAGGCGTGAGCCCCCGCGCCCGACCAGAAATATTTATTTTTAGCAACTTTGAATTATGTACTTTTAGAACAGGAAGAGATTTAGAAACCATAGCTACTTTTATAGTTATATAATGTCCTCGTTTTATAAGGAGGAAAAGGAGGCTCTAAGAGGGTAAATTTCTACAGTAGAAAGTATTATTGGAACCTTCCAATCACTGTCATTAGTGATTTAGGCATTCCAGGCCCAGAAGCCTGGTCTCTGGGTGAATGTTTTAATGCATCATTGAACGTCCCTCAGTCCTGAAAGGACACCTACTTTCATTACTATTGAAGACTTTTATTTTAGCTGCCAGAATAAAACATCAGGAAAGATAACCTAAACAGTTGTCTTAGGAAATTGCAGATTCTCAGAGTCAATGGGTTATAAACAAAATGGGTGCTAAGCTTGTAATGGTCATTCATATAATTTTGAAGATTTATGGTAAATGTTTACATTAATTATACATACAGTTTTGTTTGTGCAGCCTGAATAACTACCCCCAAAGCAAACGTTGTTAATAAGCAATGTAAGTTGTTTAAAGAAAATGGCATATACCGCATGAAAGAGTATTCACATTTTTTTTTTTTTTTTGCCAGAAACCAAGTGTGGAAATCTTGGTGAAAGATTTTGAATTCCACATATAAAACTGGAGTGCAGGCTGGGCGCGGTGGCTCACGCCTGTAATCCTAGCACTCTGGGAGGCCGAGGGGGGCGGATCGTTTGAGCTCAGGAGTTCGAGACCAGCCTGAGCAAGAGCGAGACCCCGTCTCTACTAAAAATTAGAAAGAAATTAATCGGACAACTAAAAATATATAGAAAAAATTAGCCGGGCATGGTGGCGCATGCCTGTAGTCCCAGCTACTCGGGAGGCTGAGGCAGAAGGATCGCTTAAGCCCAGGAGTTTGAGGTTGCTGTGAGCTAGGCTGACGCCACGGCACTCTAGCCTGGGCAACAGAGTGAGACTCTGTCTCAAAAAAAAAAAAAAAAAAAAAAAAAACTGGAGTGCACATTTATGTTTTACATTTCTTAGCTTGATCTTTCTCAGCTTGATCTATGTAACATGTCAGAAAAACTTCTTACATCAAAGCTTCAAAATGCCTTCACTTTGACTTTTCTTCTGTTCCCTTTTGTGTGGGGTTCCTTTTTCTACCCTGTTCTGAAATTATATGAGAGGCATATGTCAAGTAGTGATTTGTCCCGACCTTCACACTTCTCAACATGAGGGCTGCTCCTTGTGTTTGGGGGCTCAATTTGGGCAAGAGTCCCACTGTATTGCACCACACAGTGTTGCTGGTTCTGCCAGTCTGAGTGGAGATATCAGGTAACACCAGGAGTTGGGTAGGGTGACAGAACCTGCTGCTCCAGTTTGTTCTGTGCACACTGTTATCTGTATTTAAATAGCCATTTAGAAACCAAAAAAAGAAAAAGGTGATAAAATAGGCCACATTTCCTCATATTTTGTCTAACAAATGGACTCAAAAAATACAGTGGATGGTTCAGAATTTTTTTTTTCATCAGCTCAAATATAAAGTTTGGATCAGTACAGGATCAGAAAAAAATAAAAATAAAAACAAAACCTCACCCCCAATCAACCTGTCCCAAAAAATGATCAGTTTATCAAAAGTCTTTTCTTCTCACTCCTGTATTAGTATTCTCATATACATTATTTACAATAACCAAAAAGTTTTAAAAATATTTATAGCTATTTTTTTCTGTATGTCTTATGCCTGGATTTTAAAAAACTTATACTTCTTACTGCCTTTAATGTTATAGCCCTATGATTGTCACATTAGCCATTGGCAACTCTGTGTATTTTCTATTTCTGGGGGCAAGGGAAAAATTCTTTTGTGAACTAATGGCACAAATGACTGACTTTGCATTAGTCAGCAATAATAGAGTTAAAAAATTAGATTCATTCATTTATTCAACAGATATTTATTGACCGTTACTGAGAATCTCAGTAATGTAGATATTAAGAAAACAGCAAAAGAACAAAACACAAAGATCTTGCCCTCATGGATCTTACTTTCTTCTGGAAAGAGATAAATACTAAAGAAATAAGTATATAAATGCTATGAAGAAGAAGAAGGATAGTGTCTTAGCTTGGGCTATTATGATGAAATAGACTGGTGGCTTAAACAACAGCTATTTATTTCTCACAGTTCTGGAGGCTGGAAGTTCAAGATCAAGGTGCTGGCTGATTAGGTTCCTCTTTCTGATTTGCAGATGGCCATCTTCTTGCTGTATTGTCACATAACTGGGAGAGAGACAGTTCTGGTGTCCTCTCATAAGGGCACTAATTCCATCATAGGGTCTCTATCCTCATGACCTCATCTAAACCTAATTACTTCCCAAAGGCCCCACTTCCAAATACCATCACATTGGGGCTTAGGGGTTTAACGTATGGATTTTGGGGAACACAAACATCCAGTCCATAACAGAGAAAATTGGGGGCAGGGGATGCCATTTTAAATAGGGCAGTCTGGTCAGGGAAGACCCCTCTGATAAAGTGGCATTTGAGCAGAGACCTGAGGAAGTTTGGGAATAAGCCCTGTGGATATCCGGGGGAAGAGCGTTCCAGGCAGAGGAAACAAGAAGTGCAAAGGTCCTGTGAGGGTTGGGAGTTGGGGTGGGTGGGTGCCTGACTCGCAGGGACAGCAAGCAGACTAGTGTGGCTAGATCTGAGTGAATGAAGGGAAATGGGGGGCACTGAGTAGAAGAGGTGACGGGGCTCCGCTAGGCCTTGTTGAGGACTTTGGCTTTATTCTGAGTGAGATGGGAGGCCATTAGAGGTTTTCGGCTGAGGAGTCACATGATCACACTTAAATTTTAAATGGAGTGCTCTGGTCCCTTTGGGAGAATTGTGGTGGGGCAGGCATGGGGAAGCAAGAATGGAAGTAGAGAAACCTATTTGGAGACTATTGGAAAAATCTAAGTGAGGGATAATTATAATTTATACCAAATAAGTGGCTGTGGTAGGCAGAACAATGCTCCTCCCAACCCCCTACCCAAGATCTCCATGTCCTAATCTCTGTGAATATGTTATGTTACTTGGCAAAGGGTAATTAAGGCAGCAGATAGAATTCAGGTTGTTTAATTAGCTGACCTTAAAACAGGGAGGTTATTCGGGATTTCCAGGTGGGCCTAATGGAATCACCAGGGTCCTTAAATGTGGACGAGGGAGGCAGAAGAGGAGGTTGGGTAATGCGAAGTGGAAATAACTTGACCCTCTTTTGCTGGCCGGAAAGATGGAGGAAGAGGGCCCCGAGGGACAGAACGTGGTGATGTCTGGAAGCTGGCAAAAGCAAGGAAATGGAGCCTCCAGAAGATAGCCCTGCCAACATCTGGATCTTAGCCTGGTGAGACCCATTTCAGACTTCTGAATTATAAAACTGTAAGTAGTAAATTTGGGTCATTTAAAGCCACTGGGTTTGTAGTTATTTGTTACAGCAGTGGTAGAAACTAGTGATAGTAGCAGGGACGGAGGTGGTGAGAAGTCGTCAGATTCTGTCTGTATTTGGAAAGTGGAGCACCTGGGACAGGGATGGATTGGCTGTGTGGTGAGAGAAAAAGAAAGGAGTCACGTTTTTTGAAAGAATGGAGTTGTCATTTAGTGAGTTGAGGAAGGCTGTTGGAGGGGATTCAGTGAAATCAGAAGTTTATTTTTGGACTTTATTAAACTTAGACATCTAACTGGACGATGTTGAATAGGCTAGGTATTTGTCTGGAGTACGGAAGAAAGGTTGGAGCTGGGAGAAATCAGTCTGTGTATGGCATATAAGGCTCCATGACAGGATCAGATTGCCTAGGGAGATTGTACGTGGAGAATTCTGAGGACTGAGCCCTGGGCAGTCCTGCAGAAATAAGGAAGAACTTTCTGTTCAAACAATTGATGAACCCGTGAAATGCTTATCAGCAGGTATCATCTTATTAGCAAGTACCATAAAAAACAGGTACTTTCCTCCAGTTAGAGAAATGTACAAATTAGTTCAAATTAGTCCAATGAAATATATATTTGCTGTTTGAAGAGGGGCATGGAATAACATTTGAAAACTGACAGGGACATTAAAGATCATTTAGTTCAATCATCTAATATGAAAGCTGAGGAATCCCATGTAAATAGGGTTCTGGATTCTGCCGTCAACCCTGCTGTTAAAAAAAAAAAAGGATGAGATGCTTTTTTCTCTTAAGATATCTAAGAATTTACTAGAAAAAATTGGTGGCCGCTATAGATGCCCCTCTGTTTTTAGACCCTTGGCTTGGACCATTTTATGGAATCTCAAACAAAAACTAAAAAGTCAAGGAACATTTTTCAGAAATGAGTCAGATTTTAAAAACTTGGAAATCAGATTTTAAAAACTTCAAAAATCAAGATAGCAAACAAGTTAACCCTAGAATATCGAAGTATTATTAATAATAGATTTCTCTGTGAGGAAACATTTGAAGGAAATGAATAGGGAAATGATTATTGTGCATAATAAAGGTGAGGTATCAAAAGTGTAATAATGACCTGTAATCCTAGCACTTTGGGAGGCCAAGGCAGGAGTATAGCTCGAGATCAGGAGTTCAAGACCAGCCTGGGCAACATAGTGAGACCCTATCTCTACAAAAAAGAAAGATCACTTTATTGAGAAAAAACCCCCAAAATTGCAAAGTATAATAACTACTGTAATTAGTAATGGTAATTTTGTGGGAGATTTATTTTGTTTATCTCTCCTTGGAAGATGAAGAATGGAGAGATGCATTTGGGGAATTTCCCAAAGAATATTGTTCTGATGATCTTATCTGGGAAAACAGAATGTGAGAAGCATATTGAATATGCTTTGCTTTTTCTTATACTGTTTTAAATAAATGAATGAGAAATAACTTTCTTATGATCAACATGATCTGGCCACAAAGACTTTTTTTTTTTTTTTTTTTTTGAGACAGAGTCTCACTCTCTTGCCTGGGGCGAGTGCCCTGGTGTCAGCCTAGCTCACAGCAACCTCAGACTCCTGGGCTCAAGCAATCCTACTGTATCAGCCTCCCGAGTAGCTGGGACTACAGGCATGCGCCACCATGCCCGGCTAATTTTTTCTATATATATTTTTAGCTGTCCAATTAATTTCTTCCTATTTTTGGTAGAGACGGGGTCTCGCTCTTGCTCAGGCTGGTCTCGAACTCCTGAGCTCAGAACAATCCGCCCGCCTCGGCCTCCCAGAGTGCTAGGCACAAAGACATTTTTATTCCTGGCATTAATTAAATTTTCTCTCTAAACAAGACCGAATATAATAATTAGACTCATCTGTGGGGAGGATGGAATAGTGGGGCAGGCCCTGCTTTGAGGGAAGGGAGCAGGGTACCCAAGTACGGAGCCATGCTGGCTGGACCCTTTGACTTCCCATGGAACAAACATCTGCAGATGGAGGCTCAGCAGTCAAGCCTGGCCCAAGAGGAGTCACTGATGTTATACCCATTTTTCAGTTACACGTATCCCAAGGGATAACGCCTAGAATAGTAAGGATCCCCCTTTGGGATAGGGGCAGGAGAATAGTGGGAGCAGGGAGGTCTGGCTATAGGCAAAGTCCCCTCCTTATACGGTGTGAATCCTTTGCACTACTTGTTGCTGGCTTAGTAGGAAACTTCAGTGAGAGCAACTTGGCACTGAATCTGAGTCATCTTCCCCATTGTTCTCTGGACCCAGACCAGCTGTGTGGTATAGCCTAGTTCATGAAGACATGTTAGCCTTCATTTCAAATAGGACCAGGCAAGTTGTTGGGGAGAAAACTCTGAACAAAACCAGTCTTTGCCTTCATGAAGCATGCATTCTAGTGGGGAAGACAGATACTAGACAAATAGATATTATGAACTAAAAATAAAATCCTAAGCCCCTTCCTGACCACATGGACCCCTCTTGGCCGAAGGGACCCCAGAGAAACCTTAAAACTGAGTTCCCAGCCATCTGAGAATCATTTTACCCCTCCCTTGCTAACAGCCATCAGGCTTCACTTCCTAAGGGCCTCACCAGCATTCTTTCCTGATATAAGACCACCAAACCATGAAGTGGTTTTAACAGTCTACAGAATATATGCAGAAGGGTTTTCATGTCCTTATTTCATCTTTTTGACTTAGAGGGCAGCCATTTTAAAACATGGACCCCATAAAACAACAAAAAGCCCCATTGCGCAGGCACGCAGTTCTTTTTGCGTGAATATTTATGACTCCTCCTACAGTTCATTAAATATGTCTTTTTAGCCACCCTGGTCTGTATAAAATCCTGTTTCCTTTGTCCCTGCCTTGAAGCTCGGGTTCCTGGATTGTGTCTGGGAGCCCTATTTTCCAGTCCACAGGAATGGCTACTGGGGGCTGCAAACCCTGTGCGAGAAATAAAGCTCTCCTTTTCCAAGTTATAAACCTCATTTTTCTTTTCAGTTAATAATTTATAATGTCTGATATATAACAAGTTATAAGTGACGGGAGTTACTGTTTTAGATAATATGGTGGGGGCATTTCTAGAACATTTCCTGTAATAGTAAAATCAATTTTAAAAAGGAGGTACACACATTTTATCTAGATTACTCCCAACAACATGATCTCATAATTGCAACAGTTAGATGTTATAAAGTAGTGATTCTTAAACTGTAGTGTGTATCAGAATCACCTGCAGGGCTTATTAAAACCCAGCTTTCTGGGCCCCTCCTCAGATTTTCTGATTCAGTAAGTCTGGAGTGAGGCCCGAGAATGTGAATTTCTCACAAGTCCCCAGATGATGCTGGGATCTGGAGCCACACTTTGAGACCCACTGTTGTAAAGAAGCCTTTTAAAGATCACTTTAAAAAGGTTAAAACAAACAAAAACCAACTGACAATGTTCTGCAAAGATTCTTATGATTTGGGATTAAGTTTTTAATGATAAAATCATATCCAGATTCAGAAGGCTGTGTTTCAAACAGTTGGAAGTGATAATGGAATGCTTTGAAAAT
Organism: Indri indri; assembly: GCA_004363605.1. NCBI lineage: Eukaryota > Metazoa > Chordata > Mammalia > Primates > Indriidae > Indri > Indri indri. Next base: position 43,459 of record RJWJ010011428.1, read on the forward strand.
GATGTTGGATGACAGAAGATAGCTTCAATGATGAGGTTGATGCTGATGTCGAAGTTGCAGGTGAAAAGTCTGAATAAAATTATTCATAAAATGTGTTAAGGACCTCATTCTCCCACTTTGAAGTTGGGATAATAAAAGTTGTGAGGATTCAGTGTGGTGGGGCATGCATATCAAATGTTTGTCACAGTGTCTATTTTCTGGTACTCAATACGTGTTATCTGTTTGCATTAGTTTTCTACTGCTGCTATAACAAATTAACATAAACTAAATGTGGTTTAAAATTAAACAAATTTATTATCTCATAGTTATGTAGGTCTGAACTCCGGATTGGCACACTTGGTTTCTCCGTTCTGGGCTCTGACTGGGAGGCTCTGGGAAGACTCCATTTCCAAGCTCGTTCAGTTGTTGGCAGAACCGGTTCCTGCAGCTGTAGGACTGAAGTTCCTGTCTTCTTGCTTGTTGTAAGTTGAGGACTTTTCTGTACTTCTAGAGATATCACTCTGGTCCTTCTACATGGGCCCCTACATCCCAAAGCCAGCAATGATGTGTCAAATCCTACTCACACCTGGAATCTCTCTGACTTCCCCTTGTGCTGTATCTCCCTTTTATCTCCAACTGGACAAAATTGCCCAAGGACTAAAAATGTAGGCATGAGTCTGACGTCAAAGCTGTGGGCACGAGTTACCAGGAGAGGAGTAATGGTGTCCTTGTCCACAGCTATATTCTGGAGCTTGTCAAATGGAGGAAATCCAGAGAGCCGCTTTATTAGTAAGTGCTGGAGTACATTCACAACAGTTTCTTAACACTTTTAGGCAATTGTGGGGAGGAAATGACAGTTAAAATGAGTACCATTAAATGTAAGGAAATCAGGGTAGTAATTTGCTTTGATTCAATCATTCCTAAATTTAAAGATGTATAGCCTTCCTTTAGGAAAACACCTGT
>RJWJ010011429.1:0-44377 GCA_004363605.1 Indri indri
TGTGAGAACTGAGTAAGGCCTGCAGTTGGCCTCACAGTATTTTGCCATTGAGTTTCCTGGCTTTGATATTACAGTTACATAGTGAAGGAGAGGCACAATTTAATCTTTATCCACGTAGAGTTTTTTTCTGGCTAGGCCTGAGAATTAAATTGACAAGACAGATAGGAGAAAAGCATACAACGGTATGTAATATAGCTTTTATGCGGTATGGGAGCCTTCAAAAGGAATAAAAGCCCTCAAGATGCAGAGTTGAATAGTACATACTAAATTGGACGAAGCAGTAAGCTAAAAATGTGCTGAGGCAAAGGGGATCGGGATAGGGTAGTTAATTGGGTGAAAAAATAACTAGAAAGATAAGAGTTAGTTTAACAAGCTTTATATAGATTTCCCTCCTGCCTCGAGAATGCTACTCTCCTTTTGCCATAAGGAGGGCCTCTTTCACACGGGAATTTCAACTCCTGCTTTTGGAAACAAAGTTCAAAGTAATTTGCTTGCATCTGCTATTTTTCAATGGTCTTTAACTGAAAATAGTCAATATGCCATCGCAACATATTTTGGGGTGTCATGTTCTGAACTCCTTCAATAGGATGCCATTTTTAGGGAAAACTGGATTCAGAGTTCAGGAAACGCTATTATTGCAACTTGTGAATCTAGTTATTTCCAAAATAACAAGGTAAAAAAAATCGTGACAATTCTTATAGGGGTTGATACTTGTATTGCTTGGAATTCCATGGTTTAAGAAATCAACGTGGGTTTTTTTGGACATAAATAGCCATGTTTTGTACCTTTTGCTGGTTTGGTGGTGACATGTCTATTAGTTTATAGTTCATTTATTCATGCAAGTGCATTTTTTTTAGATATTGATGACACTTCCTCAAAAATCCATGGTCTTTAGGATCGTGTGTCTGGCACATCATAAAAGCACAATAAAAATACACTATTATTTTGAACATTTTATTCAAGAACATAATTTATCTCCTCTTAAATGCTCCCATGCAAATAGCTCAGCAAATTTTTTTTTGTAATGTAAAAATCTAGTGGTGATCATCTTGATTTCTCATATTGTGTAAATCCCTTTGTCTAGAATTAGAATTTATGAAACTCTTTGCCCGAATTCCTCTCATCAATCCCAGGAGAGGACAATCGCCCCTCCCACCCTCTGTCCTTCATATGAGAAGAGGACATACGCCTCTGGTAATTTACATACTTTTTTTCTTTGCAATCCTTCATTGTTTAAATGTGTAGTGCTTAATATGTATAAATTAGAACATACTGTATGTATTGGTATTATATTGGCAATGTTTTGAAATCCTGTGTGCTTTACATTTCTCTGTATTATAAATATTTTGTTTGCAATAAGAATTTATTGTTTACCAACTAGATGCCAGTATTTGGTTTAAAATAACTCAATTATTAACCAGTACTTACCCTTTTATAAATGAGGTATTGAGTCTCAGGTTAACAAAGATGTCCAATATCACAGTGTGAGAGTAGCTGCTCACGGATTCCAAACTCCAAACCTGGATTCTTTCCTTTAGTTTGTGGCTTGGCAGTGAGTTCGAATTCCTTTACTTCTTCAAGTTTGGGCTTGTTTCAATTCTAGTATGGCAAATGATCCAAGAATATATGTGGAATGAATTAAATCTTTAAATATGTACACACATCAAAAGACGAGGTACTTTCCTTTGTGTACGAGTTGACACTTCTGTTTAGAGATTCTTCTCTAAATACCAGTAAATCTCCCTCCAGTTTTTCCTTAGGTCCTGGTATTACTAGAAACAGAGGGGCAGGGATTCAATGCATTTTCCCACCTAGTTCTCTTTCAGTTTTTAAAAAGGTCCCAAATCGTTCTATTAACGGCTACAGCAAGCGAGTGGTTGCTTTGTTTAGCTATACCATTCAGCTTTTATTTACCATGTCTGGGCGTGGGACTGGAGGCAAAGGCTTGGGAAAGATGGTGCTAAAAGGCATCGCAAAGCGTTAAGCTACAACATCCAGGGAATTACCAAGCCTGCAATTCGCCTCCTGGCCCGGCCCGGCGTGGCGGTGTCAAGCGCATTTCTGGTTTCATCTACGAGGAAACGCGCGAGTGCTCAAGGTGTTCCTGGAGAACGTGATTCCGGACGCCGTCACCTACACGCAACACGCCGAGCAGCAAGACGGTCACAGCTGTGGACGTGGTCTATGCGCTAAAGCGTCAGGGACGCACTATCTACGGCTTTGGTGTAGAGTGTGGCCTCGGGCTTTTCTGAGGCAAAGGTAAAGGCCCTTTTTTAGGGCCACTTTTTCTCTGAAGAGCTCACACTTAAAAGAATTGCCTAAGGAGATGGTACTGGGTGCTGCTGTGAGTGTTTTGGTACAAATATGAATATTTAATTACACAAGTCTGCTGTCTTTAAAAAAAATAACTGGCACTAGGCCTGACAAATGTATAATGAATAATGAGGAAATACAGCTGGAAATAGAATGATCATGGATTAGAATTCTGGTGGGCTGGTTCCAGACACCACAAGTTCCAACTACATTGACCCTTGTAGGACTACTTATCTAAAGACAAGTATTGCAGGATTTTTTTTTTTTTAACTTTTTTTTTTTTTTTTTTTTATTCCAGGGTATTGTGAGGGTACAAACACTACAGTTACACTTTATGCCTTTGCCTCACCCAAGTGCGGGTTTAAGGCATGCCCTTCCCACCCCCCGTATCGTAGGATTTTTTTCCCCTTTATAAAGATCCCCATCTATAATTAAAATTTTAGAGTTGTGGGGTATCTTAATCATACTACATCCTGCCTAAACCAACTCTTGGATAACCATAGAATTAACAACAATTAGTACAAACTTTAGTATATGCCATTCTGTATACATTTTTTGTGCGCATTTTGTTTTTCTTTATTTACAACCATTTTTGACAAGAGATGGTCAAAACATTAGAAAATCATTCTAAAAACCTCTTTGAATTAATTTAGGCAAGGATTGCCAATGTTTAGGAGAAAAGGTTTAGGAGAAAATTTGTTGGGAAACCCTATACTCAGTGCCAAAGTATTCCCTCACATTGCTATTTGCAAAGGGTCAAATGTATCTGCCTACAGTGGAGGGACTGGCTCCATTTCTTAGTTAAGTGATCTAATTTAGCACCACTAGAAAAATCTCTTATTTCATGCCTCTGCTTATGTTGCATTATATAGAACCTCACCTTGCCAAAGGTGTACCCGGAACCTAATCATGTCTCAATCTGCTGTTTACAAGAGTACTGGAGAAAAAGGAGCCAATTAAACATCTGAAGGGGAAAAAAATCAGCATCTAGAATGTGGGACATTCTATAAGACAATTAGTTTGTTTCTTCAAAAAGTCATTGTACCTCTTGCACTATTCTGTCATGGGAGGACAGTGTTTGTTCCACTTCCTTTTCTGCCTTCTGCCAAGTGAGAACTCAGCAAGTAGGCATTCACCAAACACCATATGCTGGCACCTTGATCTTTGACTTTCCAGCACCAAAACTGTGAGAAATAAATTTTTGTTATTAAAAAATGTCAGTACCATAAAAAAGAAAGAAAATAGAGAGACTCTTCAAGATTAAATGAGGCTAAAGCAATATAGCAACTAAACATGATTTTGGCCTGGTGCTGTGGTTCATGCCTGTAATCCCAGTGCTTTGGGAGGCTGAAGCAGGATGATCACTTGAGGCCAGGAGTTTGAGACCCTCCAACTCTACAAAGAAAATCTGTGTATGTGTGTAAATAAATAAATCCAATGTGGTTTACATTCTGGCTCTAAAAAAGAAACTATAAAGGGCATTTTGGAGACAATTGAGGAAAATTGAATTTGGACTGGATAACAGATCATTTTAGGAACTCTTTTTTCTTTTTCTTTTTTAGGTTTGATATTTCAAGAATTCCTTATTCTTAGGAGTTAGATACTGAAATATTTAGGTGTAATGTCTAATGAGTCTGTAATTTACTTTCATATGGTTCAGCCAAAAATGTTTATACATACATATACATATATCTATCCACAAAAATGGTAGATATGCTCAATTTTTCAATCTAGGTGGCAGATGCTCAATAAACCAATCTTTTATAGGAATATTTTTATACAGTTTGAATATTTTCTAATATTTTTATTGGGGAAAATTATACATGACAAACTCTGTCAAAAACTCTTTGGTGCCATCATGAGAGAGGTCCTCTTAACAGGTGTAAAAGAGCTGTCTGGTTGCAGAAAAGGGATGGAAGTAGCAGGACATCCAGCTCCATGACACTTGTTGCAAGTATTGTATAATTCCCCTTGCTCTGATTCCTTGATCAGAAGTTAGCCAAGGGGAAGGACATGGGAACAGGGCATTTCAGGCAATGTTGGCAAATGGATAAGTGGGCTACCAGTGTGAAGACACAAAGGGCAGTAAGTAGTTTAATGCCATAGAGACTGGGAACAGATATATGAAGAAAAAGGCAGGTCTGACAGTTCTCTGCGCGAAGGCCTCCTCTTATAAATTGAGAAACTCAGAATTAACCTTGTGCTGTGGGAGACATGTTAATGGGGTGTGACATGGTAAGATTTATATTTTAATTACCTCAATTCTTTTGGAAATGGTGGCCATATACTTTGTGATTTGTAGTGACCAATTTGGGTTCAGTTAAGGTCAAGACAGGAAACAGCCTACTCACACTGGACAATAGTAGGAAAATTTCCTAAAGAGACAATTTGCAAATTCAAGGCAAAATACAGAAACCTCAAGAAATAGTACCTCTAGGCCTAGTAAGGATCACCTATAAAGCAGAAAGGGCGAGGGGAGCAGTCACTAGATCTGCACAGAGAGGGATCCCTGACATGAATTGTGGCCTTGAGAGAGGGATGCAGCCAGCCTATGATGATCTCTGAAAGTGAAACTGGGGGATAAATATCTCATCTCATTTTCCTCCAGTATCCTTGGCTCCAGTCATTCTTGGCTCCAGTCTGTTGTTTAAACACTACATCATACTCTACAAGGGAATAAAAAATTCTGGAACCTGTAGGAAAGTTGTTTGAATGAATAGGGTTGGAAAACCTTGAAAGGTAAAACTCTTGGCTTTTGTAGAAAAAATAAATAACCCAATCATAAGGTAGCGATTTTAGGGACCAAAACCCTTGGCCCCCTAAAATGTCTGCTGAAAAATCACTGACATGAGGCAGATTGATTAATAGGCGAAAAAGCAGAAAAATTTATTTAACATGTATATATAGGAGCCTTCAGAATGAAGACCCCAAAGATACAGAGGCAATTGTCTATTTTTATGCTTGTGTTCAATAAAGTATGGATAACTGCGTAGAAATATAACTGGACAATATGGGTATGATCTTATGATAATAGACTGAAAGGGGAAACCCAGCAAGGCCTACCTTTCCAGATTCTTCTTGGCCTCTCTGAGCATACATTCCTTCCTTTTGGGTGTGAGGAGGACCTTCTTCGGAATAGCAGTCTTATGACAGACAAAGTAAGGCAGGTAATTTCTTTATGGCCAGTTTTACATAGAATAATTTTAGGTTTTATGGCTGGCTTCGGGAAAATAGATTTTAATGCAAAGGTCAATCTATAACTTTAAAATCCTTTCTAGGATATACATTTTCTCGTTCTTTATTTTTTCTACAAAAGCCAAGCTTTTTTTACCTTTCAGGGTTTTCCAATCCTATTCATTCAAACAACTTTCCTGGGGTTTCCGAATTTTTTGTGCCCTTGTGAAATATGATATAGTGTTTAAACAACAGACGGAAATATGATATAGTGTTTAAACAACAGACGGGAGCCAAGAATGACTGGCTTAAAATCACAGCTCTAACACTTACCGGTTGTGTGATAACTCACATAACTTGGATTCTTAGATAGGGAGCCATGACAAAGATGGTCTGGGGTAGAGGAACTGCAAGAGGAAAGTCTCAAGGTGAGAAAAGCTTTGTGTGTTCCAGAAACAAAAGGAGAGCCAGTGTGACCTCTTCCTGTTTCCAAAGTGCATCACAATCTCTGCTTCTCTCCTCACTTTTCTTCTCTGACTCTGATCGTCCTGGGCCTTCACTTACAAGGATCTTTGTGATTACACTGGGCCCACTCAAGTAATCCAGAATCATCTCCTAATCTCCAAAGCTTTAATTTAATGACATCTGGAAATTCTCTTATACCACTGAAGAAAATACATTCATAGATTCAGGAGATTAGGACATGGATGTAGGATGGGAGGGAGTTATTGTTTACCACAACTATAATAAGGAATAAGGCCTTTTAACATCATTGTTATAAAACAATTCCAAATCCCTAAAAAACATAAAACTCAACCAGAAAATAATTAAGATTTTTTCTTTTTAAACTTTAAATTCTTAGTTGCCAGATGACTATAATTAATCATACATTAAAAGGGATGTTTAAAGTATATTGAATAGATAGCAGCATTCTTGGCATGGCTATAAAACTATGCCATAACACATTTCCAAAGACAAAATCCAAAACTGCGCTGCAGAACTGACCCGGTGCTGTTGTGTCACAACTGCCACTGCTGAACTAGAACTCAACTCAACTGGAACCCATGGCTGCTGTCACAACCAAAAATTGGCCCATATGGTATCTCTTATCCCAGCAGTAGCAGCTTTAAGCAGAGTTTCTGTTCCATCTTTCCAATTCTGAAGAGAAGTCTTTTAAATGTGTGACTGTTTGGTGAAACCCAGGCCACATATCTGCATTCTAGCTGCAAGGGGGTGGGTATTGAAGTTCTGAAGCAAGCCTACATGTGAGTATTGAAGTTCTGAAGCCTAGATAAGTGAAGCAATACTCTAACCTGAACATTCCACAACTTTATAAAGGAAATAAATGAACCAGTATTTTTCAAACTTTTTGTCCTTCAAGTTCTATAGTAAAAATAAAAGGACATACATTTGAAACCAAAATTTTTTGACACACACTTTCTTACTTATTATATGAGATGGTACATTGATGGTCTGAACAAGGGCAAGTCATGTCATAATTGAGAAAAATGTTGTCTCAATGCTTTTGAACTGTGATCCCATTCAGACATGATTTGAGGAGTGTCTGCAAAGTATAACTTCTATTTGTATTTATTTATTTATTTTGAGACAGAGTCTCACTCTGTTGCCCTGGCTAGAGTGAGTGCCGTGGAGTTAGCCTAGCTCACAGCAACTTCAAACTCCTGGGCTCAAGCGATCCTACTGCCTCAGCCTCCCGAGTAGCTGGGACTACAGGCATGTGCCACCATGCCCGGCTAATTTTTTCTATGTATTTTTAGTTGTCTTCTTTCTATTTTTTTTAGTAGAGACGGAGTCTCGCTCTTGTTCAGGCTGGTCTCGAACTCCTGAGCTCAAATGATCTGCCCGCCTTGGCCTCCCAGAGTGCTAGGATTACAGGCGTGAGCCACCGCACCTGGCCAATAATTTCTATTTATTATATTCCATACCATTTATTTTTTTATATGCTGGTTGGGACCCATTAAGCTGTTTTCGTTACCAACGAATGGTTCTCAATCTGCATTTTTAAAAGTATGCAATATAAATGACTGGCAGCCACAAATCTCGACATTTGTGTAAAGGGAAATGGTTGGGGAGAAGAAAGTTCTGAGGGAGCAGAGATAATGTTAAAGGGGTATGATTTGTACAAAAGTATTGGTGGCCTTGATTAACTTGTTAATTTCATTGATTCATTCAGTCATTGCACAGACATTTAGAGAGTTAACAATATGTGACATGTAATTTTTTTTTTTTAAAGGTAAACAGGGTCTTGCTCTGTTGCCCAGGCTGAAGTGCAGTGGCGCCATCACAGCTCACTGCAACCTTGAACTCCTGGGTTTAAGTGATTCTCCCTCTCAGCCTCCCAAAGGGCTGGTATTATAAGCGAGAGCCACCATGCCTGGCCTGTGCCATGTAATTTTTGTAGGTTCTGAGGATTCTAAAATGAAGACATCGTCCAAGGTCTCAAGAAATCTTAAGAAGGCATTAATCATCATTAAATGTTTAAGTGTGCAATAGCTACAGTCATATAAGTGTACGCTGAAGTAGGGCTTCGGACATGTGTGGAGGAGTGTGGTTTGTGAAATATAAGAAATCCTAGGTACTGACTTTTCCTGTGAGAATCAGGTAAAGGTCTCCTGAAGGAAACTTTTGAAGGAGGAAATCCCCGAAGGAGTCTAATGGTTATTTGTGGAAGAAAGACTATGTAAAGGTTTACTGTTTGCAAAAATAAAGTTGCAAGAATACCAAGTTGTTCAGTACATTCAGCTGTAGAAATCCATGGTTGGGGAGAGGTGAATTGTAGAGGTGGGCAAGTATCAGATAAAGCACAGAAACTAGGTATTGTTCTGCAGATAACAGCAGAACCAGAGAAAGCCTTTTGTTTATTTTTGCAAAGATGGCATGACAAAATTTGCAGGTTACTCAAATCTCTCATTGCTGTGGGATGGACTGATTGTAAGGTGGGAAAAATGTAGGTGACCTGTAAGGTCACTGTAGGACACGAATAGGGCTGGAAGGCTGATATTCGGTTCTCTTCTAGGTACCTGGAGATGTCTATATATGGCACACTCTGGAAGCAATGACTCATGGACCATCCTTGAAGTGATGAGTATGAGGAAGAGTTCATTGGGAAGAATCACAAACAGGAATAGAACCCAGAAAAGCAAACTAAGAATTAGGAGCATAGGATCCGGGCCAGAAAGAAAGGCATTATTAGAAAACCTTGTGAAGAGATTGTGAAGCCAAGAATAATAAACAGGGTCAGATGCAACAAATTAAGTTCTTGAAGAGTGTTTTTAGATTTGGCAATTGGTTCACTGGTAATCATGGCAAGGACATTTTTAGTGAGTAGTTGGTGTAGAAGTCATGTAATCATGGAAAGGGTAAGGTGAGTGACACATGGGGATAGTGGCTTCAGATTATTTGAGCCTTAGAGGTTTAATATGAAGGATCTAGTAATTAATGGAAAGATTCAATTGAGACAATAAAATACATTTACATGTGGAGGAAAAGGAACCAGAAGAACATCAAAACTTAATTGGGATATCACTGGTTTACAGTGTGACCAAATTTATTTTCTGATTAAGTTATTAACAGTAGAAGGAAGGTTCTTTATAAGACAACAGGTGCATACTTAAGCTGGTAAACTGGGATGCTTTCACCCTTAGGTTTATGTGAAAAGTCCTCAAATGGGAAGATTTAGAACACAGGTGACAAACTACCTCTCCAGCTTGGGGGAAAAATGTTATGGTTAGAATGCCACAGGGTCACAGGTGGAAAGGCCTTAGGTAGACAAAACACAGGAAGGAACCAGATCCTATTTAGGGAAATAAACAGTAAAATTATCAATAAAACAGACAAACATATGAAGGAACCAGATCCTATCTGGGAAACAAACAGTAAAATGATCAATAAAACCGAGATATTAGTACCAACAAAGGCTTATAAGACTGTACTGAGAGAAAAACTAAAAATGCTTTCACCTTGAAAGGTGGTCTTACTACTAACCTAACAGGAAAATAAACTATCAAAGATAAAGTGAAAAAAGTTAACTCACAAGTACCCTTTAATTAAAACGCATGTGGTCTGACTTATGAGTTCTTTCTTAGCCTTTAAAAAGTTCCTGAGGGGACAGCAGTGCAAACTTCCCCTGCTTCCTCGAGACAGTACCAGATGCCTCCCGCTGTCAAGAAACTTCTATCAAGCCGGTATGTGAAAAAAACAGAAAAAGCGAAGTCTCACAGCCTCTTTTGTTATCAGTACCCTGAAGCAGAGAGGAAAAAAACCCGCCATTTCTACCTTTTAAAAGCTACCACTTTTCTCGTTGCTTAACATTTCCTTCCGCTCTCTGCGTGTCCTAGCCACCCTTTTTCAGGTAAATGAACTTTTTTGTTTCTGTATATCCGAATCACTGTCGGAGAATTCCCCGCCCCAGACCGGTGTTACTGTGTAAATATCGTTAAATACACCAACGGGAAAGACAGCTACCATTCTCAAAGCACCTTCAAATTTAAAAGCTTATTTTCACGTTTCTTTTGTCCTGAGCACGCGAGATCCGCCATTTTGAGGTAGCTGCAGACATTAAAAAACACTCAAGTACCCTAAGATATACAGAAAAGTGGCTTCAATGTATGCAAGTTGGACCTAGACAAAGCATTGATTAAACGAAGCATAAAACGTTACCTTCGCCTCAGTGACAACCCTCCGTGTGATAAAATGGGTGGCCCTGAAAAGGGCCTTTGTGAGCGCTTTGTCTTAAGAACAGGAAACCAGGGGCAGGTTAGCCACCAAAGCCGTAAAGAGTGCGTCCCTGGCGCTTTAGTGCGTAGACAACGTCCATAGCCGTGACCGTCTTGCGTTTAGCGTGTTCCGTGTAAGTGACGGCATCCCGAATCACGTTCTCCAAGAACACTTTGAGCACACCCCGAGTCTCTTCATAAATGAGACCGGAAATGCGCTTTACACCACCACGGCGAGCTAAACGACGAATTGCAGGCTTGGTGATACCCTGGATGTTATCACGCAACACCTTACGATGCCGCTTAGCGCCCCCCTTGCCCAGGCCCTTCCCACCTTTCCCTCGGCCAGACATGCTCAGCGAAAAGTGGTTAATCTCAGGGTTAAATCCTAGAACCGTGATGCAGCTTCTTATATATCAATTTTGCGGACCTTTTTGAAAACTGAAACAGCGGGGCGGGAACGAGACCTCTGTCCCCGCCTCTTCTCTACCTTACTGGGCGTCCCGTACCGTTGCCTAGGGAGAGAGAGGGCGTAGAGTGAAGAAACTCATCTCTGTCTGCCTCCTTCCTGTTTCCCTGTCTGGGTCCTGAATTACTGGTTTCTGTGTCCTCTAGTCCAGTGCCTGTGGGCTCTCTCAGAGAACTAATATTGTATTAATACAAGTCTCCTAACTGGTCTTATTTGTGAAACAAAGGCAGTAAAGCTGCATCTGTTTACAAAATGGAAAGTTACCACAATAAAATTAATTTTTAAATGTGAATATCCTTAGAAAGATGTATTATTCTAAATTCTTACAATCTACCAATATTCATTATAAAATTTGGCCAGTCACGAAAAGTTGCGTTTGACACAGGCTTGCATAAATTGTTTTCAGCACTCTTGATAAACAGGGAGCTCTGGGAAGGGGTGCCAATATTAACTGAATTTACATTCTTTGTGTTCCAATTTATAAAGCACTGTGTGCGGTGTTAATATGAGAAATCCCAGGCTGGAAGACCTAATCGTCTACTAAGTGGTACTGTTGGGCTTGACTCTGGAGTCTTATGACTTTGCTGTCACTGTTTCCATGCCAGTTAAGGATTAACATTACATTATGGTGAATAAACCTTTGCAAATTAACGCTAATAAATTCTGTGAAATAGTGTCTTAATGAAAAGAGTATCTGAACTAAAGTTCTACACACAGATCATAGGTTGATATATTTAGTAGACAAATTTCAACATTTACTCGCACATACCACACACATTCCCATTTGGTACCTTTTATGTACTGCAGAGGTAATTTTTAAAAATCCCTTTTCTGCTAGTGCTTACCTTATAGGCAGTCAGAAGATTATCCATTTCTTGGAGTTAAGTCTACCTGGGATTTAGTTTAGGTGCAGTTACGTGCAGGTATAGACACATGGGTCTCCCGTGCTCTCCTTTTTGGTAAAGGCACCAAACAAGCATCATTCATTCCTTCAACAATTTAGGGTCTACTACAAGCCAAGAATGGTGTACAAATACCAGGTTTACAAAGATAATCACATCTGTTCTTTTAAAGAGCTCAAAGTCTGGTAAAGGGAAGAGAAAAGTAAACTCAGGGTGAGGGGTCAAACAGCCCAGTATACTTCTAGCTGCTGCCTAGTTTCTATGGGTGGAGCATCACCTGGAAGCTTGTTAGACATCCAGAATTTTGGGCTCAACCCCAAATCTACTGAATTCATATTGCATTTTTAATGAGATCTCCAAGTGGGTTAAATGCTCATTCAAGTTTGAGACGAATTGTTTTAAAGCTGTGCTGTCCTATATTAGCCACTGGCAACATGCACTCATTTAATTTTAAATTAATTAAAATTAAAAATTAATTTCTTCAGTCACTCTAGCCACATTTAAGTGCTTAATAACCACATATGGGTAGTGGCTACTTATTGGACAGTAGATACAGTACATTTTCATCACTGCAGAAAGTTCTCTTGGGCTGGGCTGTGCTATAAGGGATTTCTTCAGATGAGTTTCTAATTCAGACGAGAAGGGAAGGGGAAAGAAGTGTGCTGAATGCCTGGGTACCCAGGAAGTGAGGATTTAGAGTATTTTTGAAATGCAATAGAAACTAGCCAACTTCTGGGTGTACCAGGTATTACAGATAGAGAAAAAGACATATATAAAGGAAATTGGACATTTTTATAAAATGAAATTAATACACCATAGTTGTGCTTGGAGGGGAGTTTCAACGGGCCAGTGTCCTTAGGTAAGACCATCTGGCAGAAAATTAAAATAAATATGATTTCTCATGGACTTTCTGAACACAATTGATACTAATACAAAGCTCTATTTTCTGTATAGTCCATGTTTTCGTTGCCTTTTTTGTTATTCATTCTACATAGTCACCTTTCTTTTGAAAACTTTGAAATTCACTGAATTATGGAATACTTAAGCACTGCCCCTGTGGATTGACCTAGTGAACACTACCTGTATCTGTCAGTGATTTACTATGGTGGTGGTGGTGGCGGTGGGGTTAACACAAAATTTAGAGAACATGAAGCTGTAAATCAGTTAGCTATCACTTATCTAAAGAGTTTTTGTTACCTATTTATTACATCTGTGAAATAAATAGTTCACTCCTTAGTGTAGTGCACAATTTACTGTTTTAGGTTATATACACATTTAGGATTCAAGAGCAATAAAAAAACTTTTCTTGAGGGCTACCTCAAAATAGGTGAAACTTTCCATGACTTCAAGTTTGCAGTCCCAGGGGGTGATCCAGCTTTCAGGAACCTTGTCTATGCTACAGTTTCAGAGAAAATAAGCACCTGGGTGCTATTTCAAAGATAAGTAATAACACAGTAATTACACCAAAGCCCCTTCCTTCTATAAACATCTGGAGAACTTTATTGGCAAAACTGAATCTCAGTTATTGTCCTCCAGGAAGGGTAGAGATTTACTTGCAATTAAGGAAATGGCCCTTATCCCCAATGCCTTTGCACATATTAGGTACCTAACTAGCCATGGGAACCAGTAAGTGTTATATAGTAATGAAACAGTGATATCTTCTAATTGAATCTATCTAACTTGGTGAGCAGTTACAATTACTCAACAACTGATATTATGACTGCAATAATGACCAAAATAATAAACATTTAGAAATCTGAATTTTAATTGTATTGTTTTGTCTACATAATATAAAGCTATGGACTCAAAACAGAAAAGGTCCTATAGTACTCTTGTGACTATTGCTATTGACAATGATGGCATCAAAGATGACATGGAACCCCTTCCTACAGGCACTGATAAAATGCTTCTCCACATGAATAATTGAGTCTTGCTAATCCAGTTCTATGTGTTTGCCTCCTTTACACACAGTATTTGTATTTTTTTTTTTTTTGGCATATAACATATTCTTAAGTCCCAGAGACTTGGTTCCAGTCTGTGCCTGCCAAAAATTGATAATTTAAAATAAGCCAAGTGATTTTTGTGGAATTAGTTGAATAAGGAGAGATGACATCTTTAAAGTTGATTATTTTATTTTGGATTTATATGAAAAAATTCCCAAATCACCATTCAGCATAGGCAAGAATAAGTAGAATTTTGGAAATATGAGTATCTTTATTAGGAGAAATACGATGCCAGAGTACCTTTCTTATTCATTTCTTTATTTTAACAAACATGGTGGTTAATTTCAGTATCTGATTATTTGATGGAGAATATTAAATTTGTGCTTACTTATCCTATAACAAGATAGTTCTATCAGGTCTATTGAATTGTAAACTAAAAGAGATGTAATTATAAAATCACTCATGCTTGCTATGAAATGATTGCTCAACTCCTTAGGTGGACACAGTCAGCCAATTAATTTAGGTTGTGACAGACTTGTTCATTTGTTGTGAGTAAAAAGCCTAAGGAGAATTATGAAAATTCACAAAGTGATTTAAATGAGAATTTTTTTCTTTGTAATCCTTTGTGTCCATACTTGCAATGTTGGAATTTGTATTTTAAATGTAATTTTGAAATATAGAAAATATATACAAAATTCTATGCTAAATATTGAAGGAAGAAATCTTATGGACTGAATGTCTTTCATTAAATTATTTACAATTTTAAAGAGATGGGACATGATCGCATAATCTCTCAATGCTTACAGCTTTCGATTCTCACATCTGGTAACACGACGTCTATCTGCAGTTCTAAAACTCCATGATTCAGTTTTCTTTCTTGTAGATGTGGTGTTTGGCCTCTAAAGCCAATTCTAGGTCTGAAAAATCTATGATCCTTATTTTTAAGAGAAGGTTGGTGATTCTATTTAGCAATGTTTATCTAAAAGACAAATTGGAGCAGTCTCAGTCTCAACTCTCTGAAAAAAGTTTAAATTACTAAAACCCAGGGATCAAGTACAGCTTACATACTGGTAACCCAAATACTATTTTTTTAAACCTATCTTTTCTAAAATAATCATCTGTCTTGTACATAGAACTTTCTACCCCAGTGCCAATGCCTAAGAGCTTGATGCAAACAGCTTGCAGGAGCGCCTGTGCTATTGCTCCTGCGAAAAAATCCGATTTCCCTATACATTTTAGTAAATATGACTTTATTTATATAAAGCTGAGAAGATAAGAATACGCAGAACAATGCCCTGGAAGGGAGATTTGCAAATGTAATAGGGAGAAATAGTATTTTTAAGGAAAACCTGAAAGTTGTCTCGATTTGACCAAAGTTTGAAAGAGAGTTGGGGGAATCAGGAAAGTTTCAGGGTACGTGTTTTGAAACTAGGTATAGCAAATGAGGCAGGAATGAAGCCCAAAGTCTCTCGGATCCGTTTTCCCCAAATCCCTAATTATTTCATGCCCAGATTTCTTATATTTTTATCCTTTTTTAAGGGGCAACAAACACAGCCACGCGGCAGAGCCGAGGAGCCCTTCTCCAGCAGCGCGGCGCATGGAACAGCGAACCAATCATCACTCAGCGTCTCTCTATATAAACCCTCAGCCTCCGGCACAGAGGACACGCCGTTCTGACAGTTTAAGGTTACTTTTGGGTTTCCTGGTAAGACAGAGCCATGTCAGAAACTGCTCCAGTTGCTCCTGCTGCCCCCGCACCTGCGGAGAAAACACCTGTGAAGAAAAAGGTGAAGAAAACAGGCGCAGCTGCTGGGAAACGCAAGACGTCTGGGCCGCCGGTGTCTGAGCTCATCACCAAGGCTGTGGCCGCTTCCAAGGAGCGCAGCGGCGTCTCCCTGGCAGCGCTCAAGAAGGCGTTGGCGGCTGCCGGCTACGATGTGGAGAAAAATAACAGCCGCATCAAGCTTGGTCTGAAGAGCCTGGTGAGCAAGGGCACCCTGGTACAGACCAAGGGCACTGGCGCTTCTGGCTCCTTCAAACTAAACAAGAAGGCAACCTCCGGGGAGGCTAAGCCCAAGGCGAAGAAGGCAGGCGCAGCCAAGCCCAAGAAGCCCGCTGGAGCAGCCAAGAAGCCCAAGAAAGCGACTAGCGCCGCCACCCCGAAAAAGACCGCCAAGAAGACCCCAAAGAAAGCAAAAAAGCCGGCAGTAGCTGCTGGGGCCAAGAAAGTATCTAAGAGTGCGAAAAAGGTGAAGGCAGCTAAGCCGAAGAAGGCTGCTAAGAGTCCGGCTAAGACCAAGGCTCCTAAACCTAAGGCAGCCAAGGCTAAATCTGGTAAGCCCAAAGTTACCAAGGCTAAGAAGGCACCTTCTAAGAAGAAGTGAAAAACTGGCGGGATGTTCTGCTTTGAAAATCTCAAAGGCTCTTTTCAGAGCCACCTACTGATCTCACTCAAAAGAGCTGAACTTGTTACTTCTTTAAATTACCGCCACGATGTGTGATTGGCCACCCGGTTGCACTACGTAGGGCACGCGCACGCAGCAGCTCAGATACAAGATGGGTTACAATCTTTTCACTTTGAAAAGATTTAGTTTCTGGTTCAGAGGAGGTGGTGTTAAACACTTAACCCTTAAGGTAACTTTGTCTTGGGCAAGACGCCACCCGCGTAGTGCTCTCACGGCCCAGGAACTTGTGCTCCTGGTCGTTACTGGTTGCCAGTTACAGATGGCGCCGGGTGCGCGTCTACTCGCGGGCGAAGTTACCCGCCAGTTCGAGGATCTTGGCCTGGTATTCTAGCACCGCCGCCAGGCACGCCGACACGCCGGTCTCTATGCGCTCAGAGTAAGTTGCCTTTGCGGAGGCCCTGTATTCTGCCTACTGTGACCTGTAGGTCCGTGCAGGAAGAGCGGATCTTGTTCTCGGCGTGAGTGTGGCCTCCTCGGCTCCGGTGCCCAGACACGTTAGAAAAATGCAAGTCTATGAATAGGCCAATTGTAGGAAGGGGTTATTACTATGCTCTTTGGCTCAGTTTCGTAAAACTTGCTTTCCTGTTGGTTTGCAGAGGCTGTTAAAGTGGCCAATCAGAACGTAGTTTTCCATTTATTTGCATAGTCTTCCGAGAGAGAAAATAATGTGCCAAGCAGAGGTTCGGATATTAAAATTTGTATATACTGGGAAACAGTCGAAAAGCCTGGATTCACCACCCCCCCCCCACACCCGCAAATCAATGGAATTCTCTTTTTAGAGACCCGCTGACATTGCTGTCATTCTGCTTAAATCTGCGTAATTATTGCTATCACCCTGATGCTAAGGAAGAGAATAAAATGTAAAAGGCTTTTTTCACAGTTTATAGTCTACTTCCTTTTCCAGATTGCTTCCTCACAGGTTACTGAGAGGACCAGGGATTCAGGATTAGCTGTCTAATATCCGTTTGGTGAGTAGATCAGGAACTAGAAGGGAAAAACAAAACTTTTGAAAAGGTTGAATGGAGCTTGAAATTGGGGTCGTCAGGTCAAAGAAAATAAGCTGTAGGAAGATGGGTTGACCTGGATATATCTCACCATTTCCATTTCATCCTGGAGGCTGAGGCTTTTTCTTTTTGATTTTGGGAAAACCCCCTTAGTTTTACTGATACATCCTGACAAAATATGACTTCTGCAGACATTTATGGGACTCTGGATGGGGGAAAAATACATCTTTATATTCAGAAACCCTAAATACAATTTAATACTCCCTTTAATTGTGAGCACAGGCAATTAATCACTGGACTTCTTAGTACCTGTGACTTTTTCATCAATGGAAGACATTTTCATATCACTTTGCAGTTACTGCAGGGATCTTGAAATAAAGTTTACACTCATTGTCTTTCAAACTGACATTCATTATTAAACCTGCTACTGGACCTTATTATTTGATGTGTTTGTAAAAATGCACACATATTATACGTACTTTTAAAAATTGGTAACTGTGTTTTAATGTCACCACTTTATTATCCTGTATACTTTTATGTATTTTTGTAAAAAATCCGTTTGAGAAGGTGTGTACAGATTTCCACAGACTCTCCAGAGTGCACAGCACAAAACAAATCATGAACTCCTGAGCAGGTCTCCAGCAGGACCATGTAACATAAATCCCTCATGATTAAAATGCCTCTGTGTCTTACTTGTTTACATTCCCTTTTTGGTTAATAGTGTATTAAATTTTACATCCTATTTAAACTTACGGGAAAAAAAAACAAAACGTAGCTTATGAGTATCTTTCTTGTTCTCCTAAACAAGAATTCAGGGTCTTTTTTGAACCACAGCTACATCCCACAATGTCTTTTTTCTAGAGAAAGCAACAAAACCTTCCATTATGAGAGTGGCTTGGTCGAGAAAGAGATCTGAATAAATGGAAGAATGTGAAATACCCACTCAAAATAATCTTTTTGAAAATAACAGATTGAATCATAGAGTGGGAAAGATAAGGTATGTGGGTGCCAGCAAAAACACCCCTTTGCTCTCTGAAGGTTCGCAGAAAATCAACTGACAAAAGACATTAATAGAAAAGGCAAACAAATTTATTTCATTATAATTTTATGTAACGTAAGATCCTTCAGAATGAAGACCCAGAGATATAGAGGAAAAACTGTCCATTTTTATGCTTAGGTCCTACAAAGTAGAACAGTTATGTAGAGATATGATTGGGGAAAAAAGGGTACAATCTATTGCTAACAGACTGAGTAGGGAAACCCAGCAAGGCTTGTCTGTCTAGTTTCTTCTTGGCCTCTCTGAGCATATATTCCCTTCCTTCTGGGTATGGGGCAGGACCCTCTCTGGAATGGGGGACTTATAACAGACAGTCAAACAAAGTAGGTCAGATAATTTCTTTATGACTAGCTTTTACAAAGAAAGACGGGGAAAAGTTAGTGTCATGTTTTTAGGTTTTATGGCTAGCTTTGGAGAAACAGGGTTCTGGTTTCTATGACCTACCTTGGGGAAGAGGGATTCTAGTTTCTATGGCCAGCCTCAGGGGAGAATGAGGGGCCAGAGACTGGAGAGCAGGAGAAGGTCAGAGAGAAACTTTTGATTCTGAGGCTGTAGAGAGAAACTTTCACTTCTGAAGGACTCTATTTTGGGGTATCGGTCTCTGAGCCTTAACAAGGGGAATAGACATGGAAAGCCGTTAACACCCAGAGAGTTAGGCTTTTGATGAGAAGTGATGAGGAATAAGAGATTTATGTGGGAATATGGCATTCAACAAGAGCAGTCCACATGACTGTAACATATCTTTAGTTCCCCAAGGTTTACAAAGCACTTCTGTAACTGTCCCAGTTGGCCCTCGCTATAACACATTTACAGTAGGTGTAATTAAAATGCTTGTTTTAAAGTTTAGAAAACTGTAGGCCGGGCATGGTGGCACGTGCCTGTAGTCTCAGCTACTTGGGAGGCTGAGGCAGGAGGATTGCTTGAGCCCAGGAGTCTGAGGTTGCTGTGAGCTAGGCTGACGCCATGGCACTCTAGCCCGGGCAACAGAGTGAGACCGTGTCTCAAAAAAAAAAAAAAAAAAGTACAAAAAAAAAAATAATAAAGTTAAGAAAACTGTGAATTAGAAAGGTGAAATGACCAGAAATGACCACTTACTATCAGGATATGGTGGAGTTGGGTCTCAAACAGGTTTCTTCATTCCTAGTATCATTTTCCTTGCACTGCTCTCCATCTATTACATAAGAAAAAAAGGGGTACAGTTTTCCAGGTCTTCTTTAGGATTACTGAGAAAGAAGTAGAGTTCAGGTATTTCAATTTTAGGCCCATCGTGAGCTATCCATTTCACAAACCTTTTGGAATACAAAAGAAGTAATTAAACATAATAATTCAATCCATGACCTCCTAGAGTTTTACTCTCATTTACATAAATTCATATTCATATTCCTTTGCCTTGGACAGGCCCTCATTTTCAAGGAAACTCAAACTTATTTAAATCTTTCTCCATTTCCCAAAATTTTTGTAGCAGTTACATCAAGGTTACAATGAATGTCTTAGGATGGATAAAGAAGAGTAAAGATGTCTTAGCATGGAAGTTGTGAAGGGCATTTCCGTATTATCTTATCTGCTGGACAGTACTTAGCCTGTGGTATAGGTCTGAAACAAAAACAATTTTTAGGAGCAGCCTGAAATCACTACTTTCTCCCTTCTCCTTAGTAATTGCCTGGCTCCTTTTAACTGGAGGAGGCTGATTTTCAGGGTACTGTGTGGAGGCCTCTATTATTCCTATAACTCAGTCACTAAATCATGTTGATTTTTAAAGAATTCTCAGTAAATCTGACATTTTCTCCCTTCTTACATTCTCTCTTCATCCTCTCACAGCTGGGGTGATTCCGCTGCTTCCTAACCAGTTCCCTAACTCTAGTTTTAACGATCTCTAATTCCTAAATTCTGGTCATTTAGCAAAAACAAAAACAAAATATGCCTCATGAAGAGGGTTACTGGCTTCCCGTTGCCTTAAGTTCAAGTGAAAATTCTGTAGTTTCTATTCATAATGATACCTTCTGCTCACAGGAACAGGCACTAATAACTCAAACCTCTCTATTCCTTCCTTTTTAATCTTTTTTTTTTTTTTTTTTTTACAGTTCTGTTCTCCTGCAAATCTCTCTACCAATGAGAATCTTTCCAATGTTCCAATTCCATCTCAAATTATATTTCCAAGAACAGATTTCTCTAATTTAAATTTTAAAATTATTGTTATTTAAATTTAAAATATCTTTGTAATGTGCTTTCATGGCATTTAATAGTTTGTTACCATTATTATCAATAGAAACATTTCAATGCATCTATTTTTTTCTCTCATTAACTAAACTGAACTCTAGCAGTCTTGTCTTCGTTTTCACTACTGTGTGTGTGTGTGTGTGTGTGTATAATTGACTGAGTTTTTTTATTCCTATCAAATGGATTAGATTATTGCCTGATATTAAATTCAGTGATTTTGTTTTCTGTTTTCCTGTGTAGGAAACTAAGGATAATAAATTCTTCTGCCCCTTTTATGACCCTTCTCTCCATGGCCTTATTTACAGACTACCTTCCTTATCTTCTGAATTATACCATTTCAAGTTATTGGAGAAACTACAAAAGAAAAATTATATATATATATACCTTTGCAGTAAAAAATTTATAACTTTGCAGTAAAAGTTCTCAGATGTAAAATATCAATGTTTATTGTGGGCAGATGGGGTAGGGAGGATGTGAAGAAATATTAATAATAAAATAGGATTTCTTAATTGTCTTGATTTTTAGCTCTTATTTCTGTAAGATAAAGCTACTGGTTATTTAGGGCTTATATACTGTTTTTAAAATTATATGTACTTGGAGGCAAACATAAACCTGAAATAGATATACAACATAATATACCAACAGGTACATATAAAATGTGACCTGACAAATCTGTCAGATTTGTGATCTTCCCTGAATAAACTCACAATTTAATTTAAAAACATCTGATAGTAACCACTACTATCTCAGGGTATGGTATGCCTTTTAGAATTAAAATTTAAAAATTGTGAGTATGTGGCTAATTCATCAAGACTATTACTTGAATGGTAGGCAGAAGGGGTAACAATTCTCAATACTACGGTTATATTTTTATGTTTGTGTATCTGTTACATTTCTGTGCAATTGGCTGTAATAATTATAGTGTGATAGAACTTCACAATCATATAGGATCCTGCAAATGTTTAAACCCATTCATTTCTTTTATCATATACAAAAAAATTAAGATTGTGCCAACATAAAGATGTTAGTCTTCCTTTGACAGCTTTTCCAGGTGATAAAGCCCTCAGGGGTAACCAGTGAGGATTATACTGATGTTGACTGTTTAAAACAGTAACGCCTGATAGGGATAGGTTTGGCTCTAACACTTACCTGAAACTTTTTTAGTTTCCTTATCAGTTTAGTACTAATAGAATAATAATTATGAATATTAGATTATAGATAACTATTGAATTTATAATTTTGGAGGCTTAATAAAATAATACATGACTTCCGGACTATCGCAACCACTTAATAACTATTGATTTTTTCCTATTTAGGAAAAGTATGTATTAAAATTACATACTCTAATCTTTTATTTGGTAACTAGGAATGCACTAAATGGTAACGTCTGTTTGTTCAATAATCTTTTATTTTAAATGTCAGTTTGACTAGATAATTTCCTGAGGGTTTGTTTTAGGCAAAGGACCATGCTACATGCGGATCTAATAATGTAAAAAGATGCTTTCTGTGCCCACTAAGTCCTCATATCTTGAAGTCTAACAGTTGTGAGACAGAAACACGGGTTAACAACATACTGAGCTAAAATCTCTAAGAAAGTACAGATAGGGGAAACTACATTCAAATATGCAAAGCTTTTATCCAACATAATAGGGAATCACTATATTACAAATATGTAGGACTCCATTTATTTTAATTATGAACAATTAAGCATTATTCCTCATGTACTAAGACTCCCCTGCTCACAGCACCCAAGTCTTTATGTCTGACAGGCTTCCAAGAAGAAAAATTTCCTCCATAAGATCTACAGGACCTCTTACAATGGCTACCTTGGACTGTGTATTTATTTGCAGCTTTGTCACTATTAATTGTATCAGTTGACGAACCTCATTCCATAGTGATATTTCGGAGGAAATGGCACATTTTAATAAAAATTAATAGAAACTTCTCAATTACAGGTAAAGATACTACATATCATTTCAAAACTGAGAAATTTGCTAAAATGTTTAAACATAAAACCCTTTTAAACAGCATGTAATATCCCAAACAGTAAACATCCTTTTACATTTCCACATAACCACCTGTATAATTTCAGAACAGAATTCCTTATTTCTCTTCCCTCAGCTACCAGTTTAGAAATCGTAAGAAAACTGTTAGGGAATATCTGTTTAACATGGTACAGAAGTAACTGTGCTTTCGTATGGATGAGAAAGCAAGAGCAGAATACTTCTTGCAAGAGAACTTTCAAAACTGCCAAAGGATTTTTATGTTTTAATAAATGTCAGGTACTTTCATGAGACTTGATTTAGACTTTAAGATAGGTAAATTAGAAAAGTTGAAAAATTTCTTTTGAGAATGTTAGCTGTAAAAAGTTGAAAAGTCTCCTGATTTCTGCATTTTTCATTCACAATAAGAAGTAATGTTTGTGACACACCCATCTGCTGTTCGTTGCTTAGGCTCTTGCAGTTTAGACCTGGGTAAGGCTGCCAAGTCCGTAAAAGCCGTCTGTCAATGCCACGGGTCCTTAGGTGTTACAGCTAATGACCTAAGCCTTGACCCGGTATCAGAGCCGCAGGGGTGTATATCTGACCACTCTGAGGAAGGAGCTAACGTTCGCCAGCAAGTAGCCGGGCCTCAAAAGCTTGGAGAACAAGGGTATCTTAACGGAGACCAAAAGCGCTGGCTTCTTGCACTGCTTCAAGCTCAAAAAGAATACACTCAGGAAGACCAAGCCCAGGGCGTTTAAGGCTTGTTCACGCAATCAAACTCCAAAAAGCTCAGGCCACCAACTGCCAAAAAACAGGCAGCGGGGGAAGGAGTCAAGATAGTAGCCCAAGTTCGAAACAGACCATAAACAGTCAAGGCTAAAACTGAAAAACCTACGGAAACGCGGGCAAGATGGCGGAGCCCAAGGGAAAACGCGGGGAACGCGTTTAGCTTTGAACATTCGGACAAGGTTCCTTTTCTCTAGGGAGCTGTATACTACACACCATAGGCCTTCTATTCTAGGTCAGTGTAAACTTCATCTCGCTGCCTACTGAAAATATCTGTTAAGTATTACGGCCTCTTTTCATAGAGAAACTGGTTGGCTCTGAAAAGAGCCTTTGGATTTAAAGGTAGCACTCACTCAGGACACTATGCCCTCTCTCCACGAATGCGGCGCGCAAGCTGGATATCCTTGGGCATGATAGTGACACGCTTAGCATGGATGGCGCACAGGTTGGTGTCCTCGAAAAGCCCCACCAGGTAGGCCTCGCAGGCCTCCTGCAGCGCCATCACCGCCGAGCTCTGAAAGCGCAGGTCGGTCTTGAAGTCCTGCGCGATCTCCCGCACCAGACGCTGGAAAGGAAGCTTGCGGATCAGCAGTTCAGTCGATTTCTGGTAGCGGCGGATCTCGCGCAGGGCCACGGTGCCAGGGCGATAACGGTGGGGTTTCTTTACACCGCCAGTGGCGGGCGCGCTCTTGCGAGCCGCCTTAGTAGCGAGCTGCTTGCGTGGCGCCTTTCCCCCTGTGGATTTGCGAGCAGTTTGTTTAGTACGTGCCATGATTTATCTCCCAAGTAAGCGAACTAGAGGACTTGGCTTGCTCCTCTATTTATACAAGAACAGCATCACTCTGATTGGATTGTGGACAATTCCTGGTAGTCATCGGTTGCCACAAGCCGGAAGTGCTTGGAGGGATTTACGATTGGTTTATTCTTTCCGTGCAAGTTTTTGATTGGTAACTTTCAATTAGTAGACAATTCCCTCAATTTATTTCCAAATTATTAATTTCGTTGATAATGCTTCAGACTTTCGAGCATGACCCACAAACACATTAATCATTTAACTTAGTATTTTTTAATTTCTATCCTGTTTGACTATACAAAAGAGAGTGTTTGAAAGAGAAAGAACTTTAAAATTCCTTTTCAAAACATCCGCCATTTTTTCTGCTTAATTAACCGGTTTTTATTAGAATGTTATACCCCTAACTTATCCAGTTATTTAAAAATCCATTGTCTAAACATCTCCTCATAAGTCCTAGTTTTATTATATTTACATATCTAATCACTAAAACATGGTATTCTAAGATGTACTGTTTAAACGTAAGTAATTTTGTGTTCATTTTGGGTATGCGCATAAAAATTCTAGTATCTTGGAATCCCTGGCTCTTCAATATCGGCTTTAAAGTAAACGCTATATTTTTTGTTGAAATCAAAATGTCTCCCCGGGTATAATGGCAAGAGCTGTCCAAAAAAAAAAAAAAAAAAATTGCAATGTAAAACCTTGAAAAAGATGGCGGAGAAGAAAGTCTTAGACAAATTTCTTTATAATACCACAATGGCGCAGCCTCTCGGGATTTCTGCTGGAGAAACCTGAGGTGTCTCTGGCAATATATCACACAGCCGACAGAACGGCTGTTCGGACTGGACTCACTCAGATAACAGGACTTCTTACCTTGTTTTTCGGGTCCAAAGGCTACAGTTCCCAATTATTTTGAAAATTAAAAAAGGACGTTTAATGGAAAACGGTTCAGTGAACGGTTCAGTGAATGCAGTTATAACATAGTATTGTAAATCAACCTATCGGATTCCCTGAAAAGGGTTCGTTTCTCCAACAACAACAAAAAAAAGCATTTGGTATTCCTAATTTGCGTATTCCTAATCCATTGGCTACTTTGGTCCAATCAGCGTTTAGATTTGTAAATTGTGGTTTGTATAAGCGTACTATAAATATATGGCAAAACAGCTTCACAGTGACACTGGTACATCTTCCAATGCCATGTATGTGAATTTGTTCCAGTGCTCGACCATCACCTCCAGAGAGACTCAGGCGGCTGGCTATGCAAACTGTTTGAGGAGGGCACCAAAGCTCTCACCAGCTCCAAGTAAAAGTTTTCCGGGTCTCACTTCTCTAGGTGTTCTTTTCAGAGTCCATATTTGTAGTGCATTTTGTAAACACGTTTTCTCTTTTTACAATTTAACCTGTTCTAAAATGTAGGAAACACTATGACAGTGTGAGTGGTTTATTTGAACCTTTCAGTGCAAAAAAGAATTTGTGATATAGTTGTGTAGGGTAGGCAATGTGCTAAAGCTCTAAAGGTTTCAAGTATTGTTTAATTCTGGACTTTTGTAATTTTAGTCCTTAAAGCATTTAAATAGTGATGTTTTAAATGCCCTAATGACCTTAAACTTATGCCATAGTTATTTAGGTTTTAAAAGGATTGTATAGTGGATACCTGTGGAATTCACTTAATGCTTAAATTACTTGTTTTTTGGTTGTTTGTTTCAAAAATAGTACGCACACTGTAATAGTAATACAATATTAATTGTTATGTGCTTTACAAATTTAAAGCTGTGTTTTATAGAGGTGACATAATGTCAAATATACAGTAGATACTGTACTAGTCCTGGTGAAGTTTAATCTCCTTACTACTGTTACTAGCGGTGTTGACTGTTTCCAAGTAAGTTTTCATTATCCACTTTATCTTGTGTTTGCCACGAGGCTATCTATCATTGATTTAACTCTACCTACATAGGGTTAATACATGTTCTGAAACCATTATTTTGACCCATTTTTCTTTTTTATTTTATTTTTGTATTGTCTGCCTTCAGTTGGTGTTTGTTTTTGTATTCATTTAGACAGGAAAAAAATCTGTAAATGCTGGAAGTACAGATGCCATGGATAAAAATCTATTGGTTTCGCATGCAAATGTTTTGAATTAGTGAAAACAAAATGAGTTAGATATTTTTCCTTTTGCATTTGAGCACGTCAAGGCTTAAAAATGTGCTTTTCAGGTAGCCAGCAAGTCATGACCAATGTTTGTGTCATTCTAGAAGTGGGTACAGGTATGAAGGGTGCCATAATTGTGAAATAGAATATTCACATGACAGGAGGTACAAATCTATGTCTGTATCTATATCTATACCTATCTACACATATGTATACATATATATTTAATGTTAGATTTTCTTTAGGTAAAGATTGCAGCTTCAGTTTGTCATTTCTGTTATTTTACATGGAAAGTGGATTATTGAAGATGACGAGTAGTTTGCTAACTGTTAGTTATCTGTTACTGCATAATTACCTCAAATTTAGTGGCTTCAGACAACACATGTGTTATCTTGAAGTTTCTGTGGGTCTCGGCATGGCTTAACTATGTCCTTTGTAAGGATGCTGTCAAGGTTTGGGCCAGAGCTGTGGTCTTTTGGACATTTGACTTGGGATGGATCAGCTTCCAAATAATCTAAGGCAATTGATATAATTTGTTTCTTTGTAGGACTGAAGATTTCATTTTCTTGGTGGCTGTTGGCTGGAGACCCTTCCAGGTTAATTAGCTAGAAGCCACCCTCAGTTTTTAAAGAGCCCTCTGAGTTTCTTGCCATTTGGATCCCCATCATAGACACTTTCATCAAAGCCTTGACTCTCTTCCGTCAGAGAGAGTCAAGCAAGATGTTACAATCATAGATAGCATAATTATATACACAAAAATATTTGCATACTGTCACCTTTGCTATACTCTGTGGGCTACACATAAGTCATTGATCATGTCCATATTCAAGGACCTGGATTACACAAGGGTAAACTCCAGGAGAGGGAATCAGGGGCCACCTTAAGAGTCTGTCCATCAAAGTTAGTTACCTATCAGGAAAAATAAAAGACGTCTAAGAACCCAAAGAAAGTTTACCAACATAACTGCAACTCTCTCTGTCACTCAATACTTTGACAATATCGGGTGCATTCAGGGAGATATGGCTGTAGACCCTCACCCAGTACTTTGGTTCAGTTAGCCATCAGGCAGGAATCTGTTCCAGGTAAGAAGGCACTATGTACCCTGAGGTGCTTTTAAATAAGCACTGCCAGTGACCTCATGTAGAAACGGTAGGAGAGGAAAAAATTCTTTTATTTCTACCTTTCTAAGATTCTAAGTTTTCTAAGTTCTGGGCTGGGTCTCCTGTACCAGACAGATTAACAAGAGAGAAACACACAAATTTATTTAATATAAGAGTTAAATGACATGGGAGCCCTCATAAAGAAATGAAGACCCAAAGATGTTCAAGTTGAACATTTGTATCACGAATTGGATAAAGAGTAGTAAATTACGAAAACGTGACAAAGGGGCTTGGGCTAGGGCAATTAATGTTGGCAAAGTAAATAAGAAGACAAGTTAGTTTAATATGGTTTGTGTGTACAGTTTTTTCTCTACCTCCCCATCTTTGGTGATAAGAATGCTACTTTCATTTTGGTATAGGGAGGGCATCTCCTGATTTGAGGAAGAAAAAGAAAAGATCAGAGTGCCCTTCTTACACCTGCTGTTTTTTAAGTGTCTAAATTTAGTTCAAAATAATCCCTGTGCTAATGTGGCATACTTGGGGTGGCAATATTCTGCCACCCTTCCAAGCCAAGATGGAAGACACAGTTTACCCTGTTTCTTACTTTGGGACTTTTTTTTTCTTTTCCATTTGCAAGTACTGCCACATTAGAAAACCTTTGGTGTAGCTGAGTCCTGGCACTCAGCTATTTGTTGGTGTGTATGGGTCTCTGGCTTTTAGCTGAGAAAAGAAACCAGAGAGTTTGTGAAATGAATTAAAGCTCTTGTCTTTATTATAAAATATCAGAGAACACATTTGACAAGACATGAAACAAATCTCAAATATTTATGGATTAAAAAATATTTTAATAGGAATCAGTTTAGATCATCCAAATATAAAATGCTTTAAGGGAGGGAGAGAATGTAAGCTCCCATGTGCTACCTAGGCCAGCTTGTATGTGCCCTTACTCTCCAGTTAAGATCATTCTTGCCTTTTCCTTTGGCTGCCCAACTAGTGGCTGAGCATTTAAAATCTACCAGTTTTTTGTTTTTTCCTTCTTGCTTCTTTTCTTTCTTTCCTTTCTTTCTTTTGTTTTCTTTTTCTTTTTCTTTTTAGATTTGAATAGGCTAATACTTCATGTATAGAGCAATACTTAAACTGCTTTCTCAATGAATATATAAGCTTTATTTTCAGGAAAATAATATTAACTTTGGATTTTTAAAATATATAATAGGTTGAACAAAACAATGTTTGAAGTCCACTGGATTGTTTAATTATGTGAGGTATAGAAACTCTAAGAACCAGGAAATAAAGACTAGTGAAGTGTTGCAGGGGACTTAGGAATTGGGAACTTTGTATTATAAATACCACAAGGAAGGGTATAAATCCTGTAACAATGCATAACATTAAACACACTAAAATCTAGAAAGGCATGATAAACTGCATTAAACAAGTCAGATCACAAAGCAAAGCAAACTCAGTAATTCCAGTTGCTGTTAAGCGAAAGACGCAGAACGTGAAACACCAATCCAAAGTTACTAGCCTTTTCAAACGAATGGAGCTGAGGCCCTGAAAAGGACCTGGAGGGTTGTTCTCAATTTTGAGTTAACTGGACTCAGACTTAGCCACCGAACCTAGGCCTAGAGAGTGTGGCCCTGCTGTTTGAGCGTGCTTTGTAGGTGAGGGCATCCAGGATCACGTTCTTCAAGAACACCGTGAGCATCCCACCGGTCTCAGGTCAGATCAGAGATCAGCTTGACCCTGACATTTCGAGCTAGGGGCCAGAGGGCAGGTTTAGCGATATCCTGGATATCACTGTGCAGGACCTTCCAGTGGTGCTAGGCGCCACCTTTGCCTAAACCTTTTCCACCACTGCCCGACTAGACATTGCTAGGAAGCAGAAGCAAAATAACCTAGTACCGACAAACGCTTGTTGGAATAAATATGAAATTCTTATTTATAAGCCTGTAGCTGACCTTTCTGAAAATGAGAATTGTGGATGGCGTTGGAAGGCAGGAGGGGCGAGTTTGAAACCTAATTAATTCCTGCCCATGAATGCCCTCGTGTTTGTGAGTTACCTTGTTCATTCCCCAAGTTCTCTTCAACCTGCCCTATTTTAGAGCGTTTAACAAAATTCTCCTGTCAATCACAGAACTGAAACACTTGCACCTTTCAAGCTAACATCCGTTTTGCAAATTTGAATCATTTAGGATTTGTGGGCAAGTCTCTACTGGAATTTTACATTACTATGCATTTAAAACGCATATCTGAAATGCATATGAGTTTCTTTCTTCTCTCCTTTTCAAGGAAAAAAAATCACTTTAAATCAAGGTAAACTGGTTCGAGATATTGCTAAAATGGTCTTACAGGGAGCAAGGAAAGAACTGAAATCCCCTGGGCATTATGAACATGAGGCCTGGAATGTTTGTTAGTGAGAAGTATGCCCCCACTGCTTGTCCCCTCCACACTCCCTACACCTCATTGTCGGAGGCCCAAGACCTGTGACTTTGTGACATTACCTTTTTTCTCTCATTTTCATTTTCATTTTCATTTCTTCATTTCTAGAATGGAAATGTTAATCTCTACATCTCAAACATGTTTTGAGGGCTGAATGCGGTGGCTCATGCCTGTAATCCTAGCACTGTGGGAAGCCGAGGCTGGAGGATCCCTTGAACCTAAGAATTTAAGACTTTCCTGAGCAAGAGTGAGACCCCATCTCTACAAATAATAGACAAATTAACCGGGCATGGTGGCGCATGCCCATAGTCCCAGCTACTCGGGAGCCTGAGGCAGGAGGATCGCTTGAGCCCAGGAGTTTGAAGTTGCAGTGAGCTACGATGATGCCACTACACTCTAGCCTGGACAACAGAGCGAGACCCTGTATTTAAAAAAAAGAAAAAAATGTTGTTTTGTGCTAGGGTGGAAAGCCTAGTAGGTGCTCACGGCGTGAGTGGAGAAAGATTTCTCACGTAGAGATTAACATATATAAATAAAAAAGCTTTTTTATCCTTCAGAGGGATAGAGAGAATGAGAGAGAGAGAGAGAGAAAGAGAGAGATCGAGGGAGGAAGAGAGCATGGAGACAGCATGGCATCCCAAAGAAAGAGAAGGGGGTGCTAGCAGCGAGGCCAAGTGGCACTGTGATTTTAAGGGGGACCAAGAGAGAAAAAAATAGTGATGGCTGTCACTTGATAACAAAAGCAGCATCAGGTAGACAAAAACTGCAAGGATGTCAAAGTCTAAGAGTTGGTTTCCCTGCCTTTCCTTGGAGAAGGGATTATCACAGGAAATGTGACTCTGTCTTTGAGAAATGGTTGAAGCTGTAGTTCATTCTCCTGCTGTTTACTCAGGAACTCTGTAAAAGCAGTTTCTCAAAAAACAATTTTGAAAGACAGACATTTACATCTCTTTTTCATTCACGCAGCTCTTTTCAGAAGATGTGCAAAACAGAACTCCTGCAGGGTACCTGTTAGTGAGAGAACTCATAGTACTGATCTTTAACAGTTACTGGGGAAATTGTAGGATTAGGTATTTTTCTGTTATTTTTGCAAGGCCACACCTTTTGTTTTGAAAATCAAAAGGTAAATTTTAGGTCAAAGATTAAAAACAGTCTATCAGTGAGAACTGTTTACTTCAGGAAAATCCATCTCCATGCCCCACAGATTGACTTTTTCCCTAGTGTCATTTTGCCATGGGGAAGTACCTTCAGTTCTTTTTGTTGGGTCTCAGCAAACAGTTTTGGGGAAGAAGGCCTCAGATGCAAAACTTTTTCTCTGACCTTCTCCTTTCCTCCTGTAACCCAGTCCCTTTGTTCCCTGAGGCTAGCCATAGAAACTAGAATCCCTCTTCTCCAAAGCAGATCATAAAAGTCAGAACCCTTCCCCTGAGCCCCCAATTCAGTGATAAATGCTAAAGTTATTCTATATATAAACTGGCCACAAAGAAATTATCTGACCTACCTTGTTTGACTGTAGGTCACAAGACCCCCATTCCAGAGAGAGCCCCACCCTGCACCCAGAAGGAAAGAATGTATGCTCTGAGAGGCTAAGAAGAATCTATTAATAGACAAACCTTGCTGGATTTCCCTACTCAGTCTATTAGCAGTAGATCATATCTTTTTTGTCCAATATTTTTTCTACATGGCTGCCCATACTTTGTTGAATTTAAGCATAAAACTGAGCAGTTTCCCCTATGTTTTTGGATCTTCATTCTGAAGGCTCCCATGTGTACATGTTAAATAAATTTGTATGCCTTTTGTCCTATGAACAATCTGCCTCATATCAGTAATTTTTCAGCAAATCTTTAGGGGACCAAGGGCCTTGTCTACACTTTGATAATCGCCATCTCTGTATGTGTAAATCTTTGATTTTAGAAGTTAGAGCAAATTTACATAATCACATTAAAATTTGTCTGCTCCCCTAATTCAATTAGCAGTTCATATCATATCTACACCCCATACACAATTCCCCTGAGGATCTTTATTGTCTGATAAAGTAATCAGGAACTACTTGTGGCTACAGAACATTTGAAATGTGGCTATTGCTGCTAAGGATTGAATTTTTAATTTTAATTAATTTAGTTTTAAAGCCTGATACTTCATGCAGTTATTGGAAAATGGTGGGTATGTTTGAACTCAGATATGTTAATTTAATTTCAACAGTAAAGTTTATGAAATCTAAATGCAAATTGTTATTTCCAATAAAAATTATATTTCACATTGAATAAAATTTACACCAAATTTGGAAGACTTAGGATGAAAGAAGGAATGTAAAATAGTGCATTTATACTTTTTATATTGATTGCATATTGAAATAATATTTAGATATTTTGCATTAAATATGATATAGTATTAAAATAATTGTACTTCTTTCTTCTTTGTAAAATATAGTTAATGGAAAAATTCAAAATTATATGTGTAACTTGCATCATTTTTTATAGGCAGCATCGTGCCAGGATTCTCTGTTTCCCATATCAGTTTCTTGATTCTTTACCAAATCTTGATAGCATAGGCTTTGAAACAAAGTGGACAAATAATATATTTCTACAAAACCAAGTTACAGATTCTGGACTCAAGCTAGAATAAAGCGATATATATCAATATATATCTATATCTATACATATGTAAAAAATTGCATTAGGGAACTAAGGGAGGCTTTTCAAATAAACCATTATACAGCAAAGGCAAGAATAGATGGACAGCAAGAAAAATTACTGATATTTGAATTCTTCAATGGCAAGATATCAGTAGATGGAGACTACTTGAAATTCTATACTTATCTTTTTTTTCCCCAAGTATATGTTTTTGAGGGAGAACATCAAAAACTGATTTTTAAAGCAATTAATGTCCCCCCCAAAAAGCTTAAGCTTCTATACATGTACAATAGAATATACATTCCAATGGTGAAAAAAGAAAAAGAAAATTGTGGAAGCACAAAGGCATTTCATGAAAAGAAGGAAGGCCAGAAAAATGGTTTGCTATTCCTGCAAGCTAGGTAAACATCTAGAAAGACTAATATAATAAAATCAGGTTAATTACTTTGGAGTCTAAAAAGCATAAAAAGTTAATCTATTATTTGATTAATGAATAAAGTGAGGATGTCAAGAAATTATACCATGAGGCTTCATAGACATTTATCTTGCAGTTACTATATTTTTATTTAATGTTTCTAGTGTTAGCGTTCAGGAAACAATACTGCAGAATAAAGGAAGCAGCCTCAGAAGCAAAACTTTTCCTCTGACCTTCTCCTGCCCTCCTGCCTCTCCGTCCCATTCTCCCCCAAGGGTAGCAATAGAAACTAGAATCTCTCTCCCTAAAGATGGGTCATAGAAACCAAGACCTCTTTTTCCCCCAAACTAGCCATAAAACCTAAATATATTACCCTAACTTTCCCTTTGCCTTTCTGTGTGAAAAATGGCCGAAAAGAAATTATCTGACATAACACTGTAAGTCATAAGACTCCCATTCCAGAGATGGTCCTTCCCACACCCAGAAGAAAGGAATGCATGCTTAGAGAGACCAAGAAGAATCTAGACAGACAGGCCTTGCTGGCCCTGCTCACTCTGTTAGCATTAGATCATACCCTTTTTGTCCAATCCTATTTCTACAGGACTGTCCATACTTTGTTGAACCTAAGCATGAAAATGGACAATTTATCCTTTATCTTTGGGTCTTCATATTGAAGGCTGCAATGTATACACATTAAATAAATTTGTATGCTTTTTCTCCTATTAATCTTCCTTTTGCAAATTGATTTTTCACTGAACCTTCAGAATGCCAATGGGAACTTTCCCCTTGACTCCTACACTTTACTGATGAATTATATGTTAGAAACATTTATTATATTTTTTAGATTTCTTTTATTATTTTGAATGTAACACTTTGATAACTTTCATAAGGTAATGAAATGAAAGACCATTTTCTCCATGTGAAAATAAAGTAGGTCTATGTTTGCTTTTTAGGCAACCGAGGCCTCTCAGTGGATTGCAGGCCCATTGACCCCAAGGATTACAAATAAATGTAAATATTACCCTTTTTTTTTTTTTTGGAAAAAAAAATCTTTTTGCTTTTTTTTTTTTTCCTTTCTCTGAGTTAGTTTGCTGGGGAAGAAAAACTTTTGCTTCTGAGGCTGTTTCTAAGGCCTTTATTTTGGCTTATTGTTTCCTGAGCCCCAACACTAGAAAAAATAAAAAAAAATATAGCATAATGATGTTAGGAGGCAAATCCCCTCATCAGCAATGGCACCTTTCCTTTTAATAATGAATACATAGTGTCAAAAAACAAAATTACAACACATTTAATTTAAAGATTTCATAGAGTAAATGTTCCGGATGAGCTGAGCCAAGGGATTAGCTTTATAGATGGAGAAGCGCTGAAGAAAGGATAAGCAAAGAAAAAGAGTACATTAGTTTCATGAAAGCCGCTTTTCCTGTACGGCAGAGACAGAGACAGATCAAGAGAGTAATAAAAACAGGTTAGTTCAGTCTACTTCTTTTGTGTAAAGATTAAAACATAAGAAACCTCATTATCATGCCCATTGAAGGTATAAACTGGCCTGTTTGGGAAATTGACTGTGACCTCTTTCTCCTGATTTCTCAGAAGTTCCCAGAACAAATTAGTTTGTGTTGTAAATGTGGAACTTTAGCATTTTGATTTTTAGTCTGATCTGTTGGGGACTACTGCAGAAATTTAGTGTGTAACAATGACCTCCTATAATTTTTATTTAACACTAGACACTATTCCACTGACATCCTCACCTTCTCACCAAATACAACTGTCTAGTTTGAAAGACAATCTCAGAAGAGATGCAGCTTTCTAAAGTAATAGATTGCATACCTTTACACACCCAATTAAGAATCACATATAATATCCTATAACAAAATCCATGAATGTACTTCTCATTCCAATTTTTAAAAATTCATTTTTTGTTTGTTTTCACCAGGAAAGGTAAAATAAGTGAATACACTACACCAGCTTTTATTGAGGAAGCGGCTGACTCTGAACAGAGCTTTTTCTAGTTCACAGAAAATAATAGCCTTGGATTATGTCCTCTCCCCCTGGATTCCACAGGGATGTATATACCCTTGGGCGTGACAGTCACTTGCTTGGCGTGGATGGCCCACGGGTTGGTGTCCTCAAAGAGAATCAGATAGACATCCCCTGTCTCCTGCAGCGCCATCACCGCCGAACTCTGGAAGTGCAAGGCGGTCTTTAAGTCCTGCACCAGGCGCTGGAAAGGCAGTTTGCCATCAGTGGCTCTGAGTGGCGGCGGATCTCGTGCAGTTCTACGGTACAGGGGCGATAGCGGTGGGACCTTTTCACGCCGCCAGTGGCTAGCGCGCTCTTCCAAGCAGCCTTGGTGGCCAGCTGCTTGCGCCGGTGGACTTACGCGCTGTCAGCTTGGTACTAGCCAGGACGACAGAAATGACAAAACTGACGGATTGTTGTACCGTGCAGTTTCAGACTCTCTCTAATGAGCAGACCGGTTCGGTTTATCCATCCGCGCTGCGATCTAATTGGTCTTCAGATTGCTTTCTGGAAAAATGTGATTGGCTTTCCATTAAAGTTAAGTAATTTTCCCTTAGAGTTTAGTCCATTTTTAAGTTGAGGTCATAAAAGGGAAGTTTTTGTTTAATGTCGACGTTAGAGTATTGTGTTAATTTCGTTTTTCTGAAAAGAACAGTAACTGGTTTTAAAACAATTTTTAGTGGTAGGCATGCCGTCATTTGTAAAATTTTAAAAGCCCGCCCTGAAGTGTTATTGGCCAGCTATGCTTCTTTGTTCTCTCATTTCTGTATTCATATTTTGGCTTTTCTGACAGCAAATGTACAGATACCCAGCGTATGTATAATTTTGTGTGCATGTGTCTATACACATACACAAAACGATGTGGTAACATCTTGAAGCATTAATGGATCTTGACTCCTACCTACCTTCTTGACAATTTACATAGCCTACAGCCCTAACTTGTCTCGAGACAATTCCTTTTTTAAGACTCAGACTCTGCATTTGTAGACGCTTTGCATCTTTCCAGTACCAGGAGACAACAGATATTTTTCTTTCACAGATTTTGTGGTGCATAGAGCAAGCAAGCGTTTTGAAAACAAACCTACCTCTTTAGAGTCAAGGACTGAAGCAAGAATATTTCATTTTTTAAAGGTTTACAAGTGTTGCAGAAAATAGGTGAATAAAATTCTTGAGAAATTTCGTATTTCAGCACTTTACAGAAATAGTAGGTGGCTCTGAAAAGAGCCTTTGATTTCTAAGACTGGGGATCACTGATGGACTGGACTGCTAAGCGTCTCACTTGCCCTTAGCCTTGTGGTGGCTCTCAGTCTTCTTGGGCAGCAGCACAGCCTGGATATTGGGCAGGACACCGCCCTGAGCAATGGTAACACGACCCAGAAGCTTGTTCAGCTCCTCGTCATTGCGGATGGCTAGCTGTAGATGGCGCGGGATAATGCGAGTCTTTTTGTTGTCCCGAGCTGCGTTTCCTGCCAGTTCCAGAATCTCGGCGGTCAAGTATTCCAGCACCGCTGCCAGGTACACCGGCGCGCCGGCGCCCACTCGCTCAGAGTAGTTGCCCTTGCGCAAAAGACGGTGCACACGGCCCACAGGGAACTGCAAACCGGCCCTGGAAGAACGCGTCTTGGCCTTAGCCCGCGCTTTGCCGCCTTGCTTTCCGCGTCCAGACATAGTGACTCACCAGCAGTAGAAGAGATAACTGCTACAAGAATCTCAGAATGGAATGATCTCAAAGGAGGAATAAGGAGTTAGTTATAGTGGTGGGTGGAATTGTAAAACGCGAGGTTGGATTGGTTAAAGTTAGCTTTTACCAGCCAATCAATGACAAAGAAGATATGATGAAATCTAATTTACGTATCGTTCGTCACTAATACGTTTTCAAATCAGATCTGGCTATTTTGAATACCTTATTTGCATAGAAGGCCTATAAAATGGGATACTCTAGACACAAGCAACCATTTAAGGCTGCTCCTTCTTAGTGTCTTTAGTGAGTCGTGACGACATGCCTGAACCGGCCAAGTCCGCTCCTGCTCCGAAGAAGGGCTCTAAGAAGGCTGTGACCAAGGCGCAGAAAAAGGATGGCAAGAAGCGCAAGCGCAGCCGCAAGGAGAGCTACTCC
This sequence comes from Indri indri, assembly GCA_004363605.1. Lineage (NCBI taxonomy): Eukaryota > Metazoa > Chordata > Mammalia > Primates > Indriidae > Indri > Indri indri. Next base: position 36,709 of record RJWJ010011429.1, read on the forward strand.
GTGTACGTGTACAAGGTGCTGAAGCAGGTCCACCCCGATACCGGAATCTCTTCAAAGGCCATGGGCATCATGAACTCTTTCGTGAATGACATTTTTGAGCGCATCGCGGGCGAGGCCTCTCGCCTAGCGCATTACAACAAGCGCTCGACCATCACCTCCAGGGAGATCCAAACGGCCGTGCGCCTGCTGCTGCCCGGAGAGCTGGCTAAGCACGCTGTGTCCGAGGGCACGAAGGCTGTCACCAAGTACACCAGCTCTAAGTAAATGTTTCTAGTCACTGTCAAACCCAAAGGCTCTTTTCAGAGCCACTCACAACCTCAGTTAAGAGCTTTAATGCTACGTGCTAATGCAGTCTCTAGTTAACAATATTGAGTTTAACCTATTGTGGTCCCATCAATAATTCGTTTTGCTTTGTACAGGTAATTTGAGCAATCGCAGACAGAACAGGTTGGTGCATAGTTTTGTGAGACATCCTTGTCTTATTTAGGGATTCGTAATTCTCCAGACTTGGCAGAGTATAATGGCAAAGGTAATGCATGTAACAATATCTTGGGTCAATAATCCCTCTGGTTTATAAGAATCACCAGAGAGTAAACCTGTACAGCTAGATTCATCATCATTAAATGTTGCACTGGACAACTAGTTCGTCACTAAAATACAGTGTTTTGCTGTATACATTGGTTTCTTGCTTAAACAGCCGCCCTGTCCTTTCCCTCCCTGCCTACCACCTCTAGAGGTTTTCATTGTTTAGTTTCACTTTGTCATAATCCTGTTGTTTTCAATGTGGAAGTAGCCTGATGAAATCTCTAAGGACTATTTCCATACTGCTTATTGGAGACTTGTTCTCAAGCAGCAGGAGGCTACCTGCAATCATAGCAGTAGGGATATTTAGTGTCAATTGGAATAAGGAAAGTAAAACTGTTCAGGAGACAGACCTATTTAATAGCTTCGCATGGCAAAGTCCTTACACTAGCAAATTTCTTTAACAACAAAATGGTAACCTTTGGGCCCTAGAGATCACCTAGTAGTAAATTTCACTTCCCTGAACACAGTATTGTAAAGGGAAAACCATGGACATTGGTAATGTAAACCTGAGTCAAAAATCTCATTTTCTACTCATTTGCTATATTTCTTAAATAGGACCAAAAAAAAAAAAAGTCACTATCTTCCATCTACCCTCAGCATTGTATATGTTGATGGGGTTCAGAATATGCTGTCCCAAAATATGGCATCTTGACAGTTGAATTAAAATATTCAATTAATGTGAAGGAATTTGACAAACAGCATGTACAGGAATGTCCCTCTTACCTTCCCCCACCTTTCTCCCCTGAAGCAGGTCATAAGACCCTCATGTGAGACCTGCAGAGTCTGAGATGAATCTGAACAAATAGGCCTTGCTAGGTTTTTCCTTGTTTATTACCCTTAGCTCACGCTCCTCTTTTTGTCCTGTTATATTTCCCCAGTACTCCCCACTTTTCATCAAACCTGTTTTACAAACACTTAGGTTTAATTCATTCCTTCTTCAGGTCTTTATTTCCTTATGAAGGTTCCCATGTCATGTAAAACTTACATTAAATACATGTGTAAGTTTTTCTCTTGTTAATCTGTCTTTTGTTACAGGGGTTCCAACCTATGAACTGAAGCTGGTTAGGAGGAAAAAACAAGTTTCCTCCCTGCAGAATACACTTGGTGTGGGTGTTTATCTGTGTTCCGTGGATTTGTTTGTCTTTCTGGGATAAATAGAGAAGCAGGCATAACATTGAAAAGATCCCAGACAAAAATAATCAGAAAATGTAAATGTTTGAGAAGTGCATTAGGGTGCCAGGCTGTCATAACCAAGTACCACAGACTGAGTGACTTAAACAAGTTTACCTTCTCACGAATCTGGAGGCTAGAATTCCAAGGTCAACCCTGTGACCAGGGTTGATTTCTGCCCCGCCCCCCTTGGGTCCTTTCTTCTTGGCTTGTATATGGCTGTCTTCTCCCTGTATCTTCACTTAGTCTTTCCACTGTGTTCATGTCTGTGTCCTAATCTCTTCTTATAAGGACTTCAGTCAGATTGGATTAGGACCCACCCCAATAAACTCATTTTACATTTTTAAAGACACTATCTCCAAATACAATTACATTTTCAGGTACTATGTATTGGACTTCAACATATAAATTTGGCAGCTGGCATACTTCAGCCCGTAACAAGAAGTATGGTGATGATGCTTCTAACTACTACACGTACTAAGTATTCCACAGGTGTCTCAAGCTCAGCGGGACCAAGATTGGCCTTATTATATTCCCCCCAGTTCCACTTACTCATCCAAGTTTGAAATCTAGTTCTCATCTTAGACTACTACCTTTCCTTTTTTGCATGCATGTAATAATATACAAAGTCCTATTGATTCTAACTTCCAAATTTATTTTAAATATTGCCCATATTTCTATTTATTTTAGCTAAAAACTGGAAATATAAATGTTGAAGAGTAGGCGCTTGGCTAAAAATAGTTTTTATCCATAATGAAATAAGAAACGAAACAAAAAAAGAACTAGAGGCTCAATGCCAAAAGGTTAACTGTGCTGATAGATTATTTTAGGTGAAAGGATCACCTCTCTGAAAAGAACTATATTTATTTAGCTCTCTTCCAAACTCCCAATGGTGTGGTTAAAAAATGAGTAATTCTTTCTCAGGGCCTTTCTTCTACAAGTCTCCCTGTCCTATGTTAAGAAAAATAAAAATAATGTATTCGACAATTATTGAACACCAACTACGTACCAGGTATTATGCTAGGTTTGGTATACAAAAAATGAATAGGATAATTTTAAGATATAATTTCTTAATAAGGAAATTTAAAAATAAGTCAAAAGTTTCCTAGCATAGCATAAAAGGAAAAAACAGACTAAGAATTATTTGCAAACCACCTAATATTATAATTCGTGTGACTCTATGTTCTTACTTATAAAATATTGCTCTATCAATAGGGCATGAAAGAGGATCAAATGGGAAAGTTAAGCAAAATAGTGCAATGTGACTGTAAGGGCAAGAAAAACAAAAGGGATTTTTAAGGCAAGACAGTGATATAATTCAGGGCCATGTTTAACCCTGGGAGGAGTAGCAGGAGAGAGAGAGAGTAGGTCAAAGCAGTTATTAGTAATATTTTCTATGCCTCATTGGCCATTGGGTTCAAGCATGGTTATAATATCCTTTATAACTTGCGCATGTTATACAATAAACTATTTTTAAGTATCTATAATTATGAATTCAAAAGCAAACAATAATGGACAAATGTATTAGTGAAAAAGTCACTTCACCTTCCCTAAAAAGACAGAACTTCCTTAAGCTATTAAATGTTTGTATTAGAAATTTGGTTATAACATAGAAAATCACCCCTTGTACTCCAGAAGTCTGTAGTAAAGTAAAAGACAAGTAGATCAGATAATTCTGTTATAAATAGGGGAAAAAAGACAAGTAGGGTACTTTACAAAAATTGCTACTAATATACAAGACTTGTTTTTTAAAGAGTCCTTTTTGAAATATTTTCCTTTCTGCCATGAAAATACTTCACATGTATAGAGAAGTATTTAATTTTATCAATTGTAAATTCATTCAGATTTGTAATTATTTTATTCATAGTCATTCAGCCAGGAACTTGTTCAGATAAATTAAATACATAATTTAAGTTTGACGTGCTCAGTGCAAGAACTGGTTTTGTAAAAGACTGGAGAATTATTACATAATCAGAACCAATGGGGGAGGGACAAGGGGAATTTTGCATGGTGCCCTGTCCACTGTAAAGTCCACATTCTTGTCATTAGCCTAAATGGCCTCCAAAACCTGGCCCCATGCCACTTGTCCAAGCTCGACTATCACTTTCAATACTGACTTGAATTACACTCTTTGGACATCCTATACAGTATTCCATTCCTACTTTGCTTTTCACTGGGGTATGTTTTGACTCTCTAAATAGACTGTAGACTCCTCAAGGGCAGAGAAAAATATAATTGGGAGTTGGGGGATGTGGTTTGCCATGTTAAAAAGTGTTGTCACAGACAGTCTCATAAAGAAGATGATATTTGAATACATAGCTGAAGGAAGTGAGGAAGCAATACCTACAGAGGAGGCCGGGCACAGTGGCTCACACCTGTAATCCCAGCTACTCAGGAAGCTTAGGTGGGATTATCACTTGAGCCCAGGAATTTGAGGTTTGCAGTGAGCTGTGATTCTGCCACTGTCCTCCAACCTGGGCTACAGAGAGATACCTTGTCTCAAAACAAACAAAAAACCAACAACAACCAAAAAAAAAAAAAAACTACAGAGATCTGGATGCTGAGTAGCCCACACATAGGACCATCAATACATAGTCCCTGAGAAAGATGTATATATACTTTGAGCAAATTTGAGGGGCGAGTGGAGTTGGGCTAGGAAGGAGAGGAAGAGTAGCAGGATTTGAGGCCCAAGGACTCAAAGGGCCAGAGAGTGGGGGCCTTGTAGGCCACTGAAAGGACTTTGTGTTTTCCTTTGAGTGAAATGAGAGGCATTGGAGGATTTTTAGCATAGCAGTGACCTAGTCTGATTTGCCCTTTATTGCAGTTCCTCTGGCTGCTGTGTGAAAGAAAGCAAAAGCAGAAACTGATGAAGAGGGTGCTATAATAATATAAGAAAGAGATGGCAGTGGCTTGACCAGAGTGATAGCAGTGCTAATGAGAAATGATTGGATTCTGTTTGTGTTTTCAAGGTAGAGGTGATAGGACTTACTGATGGATTGGATTATGTGAAAGAAAAAGATAAAAATGACTCCAACTGAAAGAAAGGGTGGAAATACCATTTGCCAATTTCAAAATGATGAGAGGAACTGTTTTGCAGAGATAATGAAAGTAATTCTGTTTGAGGCCTATTTAACTTCGAAGTCTATATTAGCTGTAGTTTCAAGTAGAGATGTCAATTAGGTAGCAGGGTCTCTTGAGTCTGGAGTTCAAGGAAAATGTGAGGGATGGTGACTTAATTTCCAAATCATCAACATATAGGCAGTATCTCCACAGCAACAAGGAAACATCAGTTCAACAGAATCAGAGATATTCATTCTCTTGGTCCATCTTCTCAGATTGATCAGGAGCAGCTTAGCTACGGAAATAGAAAAAGCAGCAGATATAGTGCTCTTGAGCTGAGTTCTACAAATAGGCTTCAGAAGGCCTAAGAAATCCTGGAATTGCATGCAAAATATGTGGAGAGGGTAGGAGCATTTCCAATAGGGTATGAATATCTATCATTGGATTCCCAAAGTTATCTGCCCATGCTCTAGTTTTAACAGACTATTGTTATTATTTTGTTTTTTAGCCTACCTGGATTTACAGAAGATAACAGATTAAGTAAGAATTTCAATTTTATTGCATATTCTTATTACAAAGGGCACTTTTCCACATCTGTAAACTAAGGGTAATATTTATTCTGTTTTTTTTCTGAGAATTATAGGAGACAGAATTATTAGAGAAATCACTTGCAAAATTATAAGTTAGGGATCCATATGTCATGAATACGATTAAACACTCCCTATTTCTCTTACCTAGGGCTCAGTCATTGAACTGCTTCTCTTCATTATCAACCCTCTTTCCTAAGAGCTATGTCATCTTATCTTGTGGCTTTTTTACTCTCATGGCAGTTATACACTGAGAACTCTTTTTTTTTTTTTTTTTCTGAGACAGTGTCTGGCTCTGTTGCCCTGGCTAGAGTGCTGTGGCATCAGTCTAGCTCACAGCAACCTCAAACTCCTGGGCTCAAGCGATTCTCCTGCCTCAGCCTCCCAAGTGGCTGGGACTACAGGCATGTGCCACCATGCCTGGCTAATTTTTTCTCTCTATATATTTTTAGTTGTCCAGATAATTTCTATTTTTAGTAGAGACAGGGTCTCACTCTTGCTCAGGCTGGTCTGGAACTCCTAACCTTGAGCGATCCACCCACCTCAGCCTCCCCAGAGTCTAGGATTACAGGCGTGAGCCACCGCGCCCAGCCAGAGAACTCTTAATTATGTTTCTAGCCCAGACCTCCATCCTAAATTCCAGACTCATATATCCAACTGCCTATTTCATATCTTCCTCTTAGATATGTATGCAACAGCCTTTTCAATCTCTCTCTGGATATCAAAAACTAAGGTTGAAATTCTCTCCAAAACTTGTTACTTCCATATTCTTCCCCACTTTAGCAACTGGTACCTCCATTCCAGTTGCTTTGGCTAAAATCATTGGAATTATTCATAAATTGTCTTTCTCTCATCCCCTACGTTCACTAGCTCAGAAAAGAACTATCAACCTTGCCTTCAAAATAAATACAGAACCAACCAGTTTTCCCAGCCTCCACCACTAGTAACACACTGGTCCCAACCACTGTCATCTCTCACCTGCATTATTGCAGTAGCCTCCTAACTGGTATCCCTGCTCTTACTCTGGGCCCCATCAATCTATTCTCCTTCAGGCACCCAGATAGTTCATTTTAAAATGCAAATTAGATCATGCCAGTTCTCTGCTTAAAAATCTTACAGTGGCTCCCACCTCACTCAGAGTAAATGCCAAAGTAGTTACATTGGCCTACAAGGCCATATAGAAACTACTCATCTCCATCTGCCTCTCAGACCTTATCCCTTTTCCTCCACATGCCCTGTTTTGTTCACTGTCATTCATTGCTGTAATTCCAGGTCATAGAGTAGTTCCTGGCACACGGTGAAACTGCAAGGGGGTTTCTGCCTAGGTCCGGTTGCTAGTCGCACAAAAATCCAGTTATTGAGACTATGAGGATTACCAAGGAAGAAAGGAATTTTTAATAGAAATGACATCTTGTAGGGAGAATAGAAGCTGTGTCAAATCTTTCTATCTGAATAAAGAAGATCATGGGTTTTTATTTTTTTTTTTAATGTTTTTTTTAAATTTTTTATTTTTTTTTAAATATGAAGGGGTGTTCAGTTGCCTTGTTTGTTTTTGTTGAGACAGAGTCTCACTCTGCCACCCTGGCTAGAGTGCAGTGGCGTCACTGTAGCTGACTGCAGCCTCCAACTCCTGGGGTCTAAGCGATCCTTCTGCCCGAGCCTCCCAGGTAGCTGGGATTACAGGCACATGCCACAAGGCCCAACGGGTTTTTTTTTTTTTTTTTAATTTCTTTTTGGTAGAGCAGTGGTCTTGTTCTTGCTCAGGCTGGTCTCAAACTCCTGAGCTGAAGTGATCCTCCCGCCTTGGCCTCCCAGAGTGCTAGGATTTCAGGCGAGAGCCACCGCGCCCCACCCACAACAAAGTCTTAACAAGTATGGGTGGGAAGGAGGAATTAGCCACCTTGTTTGGAAACAGAGGGGTTGCTGGGCAAAAAGGGGGAGAATACTGGTGTTTTCTTGATATATTTTTATATTTTTTAACTGATTATGGTGAATACGTATTACTTTTGTAATCTTTGAAGAGGACTTGAATATATTTTTGGCACAGTAGCAACTGTAAGGCGCTACATAAGAATGTATGAAGCCACTGAACTTTTACCCTGATATATTTGGAAACTCACACTCAGCACCCCCTCTTAACACCACCCTCTATGTCTACTGGAAAAGGAATTTTTAAAAGACTCTTAGCTGAAGAACACAGATCTCTGGTAGATGGTAAAAGAATACACGGAGTAAATGTCAAATCAGCAGGAGAGAAGAGTGACACT
>RJWJ010011430.1:0-44386 GCA_004363605.1 Indri indri
CAGCAGGGATGTTGATCATGAATGGGCTCAGTAGCATGGATGCCCATTCAGCAACTGATCTAGGTGCTGCTGATGCCAAATGTACAACATGACAGCAACAGAGCACTAGGCAAAGCCCTTAATGAGGCACCTTCTTGCAAGGAGGCCAACAAGCTATTTGGTGGTAAAGTGATTCCATCAGACCCCTACTACACTAGAAAGGGTAGCAATTTATCTCGACTTTTACTGACACATACTTGAGATAGGTGGGTTTGCTTTGTCTACAAGGCCTCATCCAGCTCCACTGTCCAAGGGTTTACAGATTATTTGTTTCACCAACATAGAATTCTCTTTAACATTGTTTTGGATTAAAGGACCCCCTCTATAGCACGCAAAGCGTGAGAGTTGGCATATGGCCACTTAGTCATTAGTCTTATCAAAACCTGTATCACTCAAATTTTTGCAGCCTGACTAAGCAATGGAATAGTCATTTAAAGTTTATCTGTTTATCTGAGGCACCAGATTAGAGATGATGTCCTATGATATTGAGACTCCATCCTTCAAAATGGAATGTATACTATAGGTCAACAAACACTACATAATACTTACCCAATAAAGATTCATGCATTTAAGAATCAAGGAATGGTACCATGTAACCTCACATCCAGTAACCTGCTTGGAGAATTTGTGTTTCCTATCCCTACAACTTTTGACTCTCTGAGTTTAGAGATCCTGATTCCCAGTAAAGGAATGCTTCCACTGGGGTACATAGCAAATATCCCTTTAAACTTTAAGCTATGGCTGCTGTCTGGTGGTTTTTGAGTTCTTTTACCAAGAGAACAACAAGCATGGAAAGAGTTACTATCCTGGTAGGAAAGCTGATGTACATCACCAGCTGGAGGTAGAGTTGGTGCTCTACAATGGGTGCAGTAGGGAAGGATGTGTTTCATGTCCAGGTGATACAATAAGTCATCTCTTGGTACTCCCTTTTCCAATTTTGAGAGTAAATGGACAACTACCTCAGCCACTGTCTGAACAGCCACAGGACTAGGGACTCTGTCATATCAGGGATGAGGGTCTAGCTCACCAAGTAAGCCACTCTTATCAGCAGAAATGAATCTACAATGGGTAGTAGAGGAGGGAAATATTATCTGCTGTGGCCTCCTGACCAGCTACAGCAGCAGGAGCTGTAGCTCCTTTCACTAACTATCATAAGCTTTTATAGAAAAAGAAATAAGCTTGAATCCTGGTGTACCTGTTCTCAGGTAAAGTGAGTTTATTATCTGCAGTAGGTAGATCCGAGGGGCACAAGGAGTGGACAGTAGTGAATACTATGGTGTATTGCTCAGATTCTTCTTTAGGAATGAAACTTTTATTATCTCAGCTGCCAGAAATTTTGGCTGCTGAAGACTCACAGATGAACCCCACCCCAAGAATTGCCCTCAGCTTGAGTCCCTTGATTATTTTTTTGTGGGAGTATGACGCCTAGCTTCCTTGCCTTAATAGAGGACAACTCTCAAGGGGCATCAAAGTTTCCTAGCACCCCACTGGATAGGCTGAGTCTTTTGTTCCAACTGTGCTACAGTTCAACTGCTCCTTTTGCGGAATCTAACTCCCCTCAAACACTGACAGACGTCCTGAGAGCACTCCCCAATACACTTCCTGCATGCAAATCTCAGATGCATCTATTCTCTGGAGACGGTGACCTAGACAAAATTCCTTCAGATTGCCAGCATTCACTTAAGGTAAAGAATTGTGTTACAGTTTTGCATGTAAATGTTAAAAACTAAATCTAAGGAGATAATTTCTCTCCTTATTTACTTTTTCATTCTACTTTCTTCTCCATTAATTTTAATTTCTGTTTGTTTTCCTTTTGCCAACTTTAGTTAATATTATGGAAAAATAAAGTTTAGGAGGGTTTTTTTTTTTTTTTTTTTTTCCCCTTGGCCTCACCACTAACCAGTCCTCTGAACTTGGAGGAAATAAGTTTCTCTGGGTAAGAGTAGGTTCATTTGTTAATTGAGCAGATTATACTAGGTGATTAATCTTCAAAGTATCTTGCAACTGTGAAAGTTAAATGTTTTCCTTTACATCAGCTTTTATATTTTAAATCATATTTCAATTTGAGTTATAGAGTTATTGGATGCAAAGGAAAAATGCTAAAGAAATATTTGAATCTTATGGCATAGGGTTCTAGTCATTCTAAAAACAGGTACAAATTGCATGAACACTGTTTGATAATGCTAATGAAACAAAGAGAAACTTCCCAATGGCAGATGACTTGCAATAGATCGTGTAACAATAATGCAAATAATTCATTACATTCTTCAAGCATATGCAGTATTTGTGATATGAGAATTTGTAGATATGATTGAATTCATGATTTCTTCATTCAGCAATTACTCATTGAGTGCCTATTTTGTGACCAGACTATACTAGGCTCTGGGGATATAGAGATTAATAAGATAAAATCCCAATTCTTGGACAGCTCAGAGTCTAGCGGGAGAGACAGACATATACACAAATATTACAATGCATAAGATCTGCTACAATAGAGGATAAGCAGAATGCTGTTGATGGATTTTGTAATGATCTTATGCGGACAGGATACATTTCTTCTACAAGGATTGACTGTCAATCAGTTTGAGTATGCCTGCATTTTAATAAAGGCGATCTGATCACTCTATCATAAGTCAGCAAGGCATCTCCGTGAAACCAGCAATTGTAGATATTTGCGTCAGCTCTGATCTACCAGGGCATTATAAGCCCCTTCTTTTTACAGCAGAGCTTATCCAGCTTCTACTTTAACTTAAATATTACACAAATAATTCTTACTGAAGAAAAGCAGGGGAAAGACCACTGATTGAAAACAGCATTTCTTAGACTACGAATTATGATTCCAGGCTGGGTAGCTACCAAGCAGCTCAATGTGCAGAGAGGAAAGGTTTCTGAAGTAAAGGGAAAGAGTAATCTATGGGAAAAGAAAGACTACCAAAAAATGAGGAATTATTTTATGGCTAGAGATAAGTAACATACTATGTAAAATGTTAGCTTGCACAGTGCCTGCATTTTCTCCTTCCTCTTATAAACCGATGCACAATGTTGTGCTCACTGATAACTAAAAAGCAGAAGCTACCTGAAGGCAACAATTTTTTTCTACCCTTTTCTCAATTCTAACCTCACTGGTGAGCTAATGCTAGTGACCTGGAGGGGTGGTAGTTGACGGGTCTGGATCCTTCAGGAAGGGAGAAGAGATTCTGACAAATTGGGGAGTGCTTTTGAGATTAGTAAAGGAGAGAAGGGAGATTATCCTGGACTACAGGGTAATAGAGGTCTGTGTGTCCCGGAGTAGCAAAAACCATGATAGATCATCCAAACCGAGACACTTAAGAGGGAAAGCTGGTGCAAAAGATTAAAATTAATTCATGTTTTGAAATATTTATAGATTACCCACTGGCTTTATAATATTTGTTGGCCCTTCAAATAGTGTTATTCAAAATTTTTTTCATATATAAAAGTCTGAAAAATTAAGAATAATATATACCATGTATATTAAAGTCAACTTAAAAATACTTCTTTATGTTGATTATCTGAACATTAAAATACTCAGAATAGTTATTCTTGTTATATACTCGTATATTTTAATCCATTTTTGTGTTTGAGTAATTGGAATTTTTCTGAAAATACTTTTTAAAATTGACTTATTATTATTTAATAAAAATCTCCCATAGTCATGCCTTCAACTGACCTGTCTATAAATTATGTTTAATTGAGGAAATACTTCTTCTATAGGTACTAAGGTGCATGCAAGTTCAGAAAGCATTCTGCTAAATAAAGGCTATTTTCCATTCTAATTCTTTCCATATTGAAATTTATAATTATTTTAGAATGAATATTTTCACAAGCTGTCTTTTTGCCTCCAATAGAAAGCCCTTTCTTCAAAATACATTTTTAAAGATAAGATATGGGGAAAAAGATAAGATATGTTTAATTAAGTTTTCACTATAATTCACCTAAATATTTTGTCAAATTCACATTTGTGACAACTTAGGCAATATCAATTTTATTTCACTTTGGATTAGCATATAAATTTTCAAATTAGAAAAAGATGTTCTATCAAAAAATCATTTTCATGAATTGATATATTCGAAATAACAAAACAGAATTTTCAAAATTAAATTGCATGCACTATTTGCGTTTTTTTAATGTGTTCATTTCCTCCCTTTGTAATAATAAATTTTAATGTCTTTCTGCTTGCAATCTTTTGTTCATTAATTTTAACTTGCCAAAAGCTTTAACTTTGAGGTTATTGGTGATCCACTTATTAAATAATTAGAGTAAGATTTGCCAATTGACCTTGAAGAAAATGCAACTAAAATTTAGAAGTTTCACTTTTTTGAACACATTTAATGCCATTATAGAAAATTAGAGTGAATTACAAAGTGGTTATTCAAACGCTCATTCTAAAATTTGACTGATGCCGGGCAGCAGAGAGGAAGCACACAACTCTTTCTAAGTTCATTTCTACTCCAGAGGTTTCTTTATTTAGTAAGAAGATTTTCTCCCCAATAAACTAGGCTTACCCCAAATTTAAATTCACATAATAACCACAAAACCAAAAATTGAATCTTCAATTTTGACCTTTTAAAAAATTATAACATTAAAATAATATAATATTTTAATTTTTAACTGAAATGAACTTCCAAGAGCTCCCCAACTATCCTCCCCTCAACCAGGATCATAGTGGAATCCATGAGTTATAGGTGGTGCCAAGAGAAAAAGGAAGAACTTCTAATTACTGGACTATAACAGTCATTTCTGGTATCCTTAGAATCAAGTCATGAATAGCTCTGTCTGCATGACTTGTGTGTATAAGTCCCAGAACTCTGTCTGGAGATAGCTAGTGATGTGTTGGCATCAGCCCCTACCAGCTTGTTAGCACTGATTGTGTGCATCTTTTCCCAATTCCACATTCAGTGACCTCAGTTTCATAGCATGAAATTGTTCACGGTGGGACTATTCACACACAGAAATTGACAAATGCTACAAGTCATATCTCCCCACTTCACATCCCTACCCTTAGAACTGATTGTTAAACATTCATCAGCACAACATCGCAAGAAAGCACGCAGCCTTCCCTAGGCACAGTATGCATCTGTTCCTTTTTCAGGATTCTCCACTAGAAAAGGGTTCTGCAACAGAGTGGTTCATGGTCAGAGCAAACCACATATTGCGGTTGGCTGGGACAATCCTAGTGATCACCTGCTGTGGCAGAGACCTGTCTTGTTTAACATTTGAACCTGAAATGTACACTTTTCTAAAAAGGTATGGGAAACAAATAAATACAATTAATGGTTACATTAAAATGAGTCAGGATGGCTTTGGTAGAACTTCTCTGTCCACTTCCAGATTCTGCCATAATCTTGCCCAATATTATATAAAACACACACGCTGTGATCAAAGTTCTTTCTTAACATATAGTTAAATCAAAAAGATGACCTCGCGATACACAATACTCTTTTCCTGACCCCTGCCACACAAAACATAATGTATGTTTCTCTTTCAAGGACAGTATGCTAAGTGCTTGCCGATAATAAAATGAAATCACACGTGAGCAGGCTTAGGTTCAACCAACTTCATCTGATTTGGGTGGTGGGAAAAGTATTCCACACCACTGCCCCTGCTAGACACTTCGTGTAATAGCGTCCCATGTTACCAGATAGTAATTCAGGTGGAAAGGGAAACAGTACAGTCAGTGTCATCGTATCTTATTTTTTTTTAAAAATTATCCTAGTAGAGAAAATATTTTGCAGCTTCACCGAAATGAAGTTTTTCAAGGGGCTGAAACTCAGTTTTTAAGTGATTGGGTTTTTACAATCATAATTAAATGTTATGTGCATAATTTATAAGTGTTCTATTTTATGGCCAAATATTTTTATAGCCTACTCAGTTTTGGGGGATGAACTCAAAATAGTATTTCCATAAACTACACACTAGTCACTGTGACCTTAGCTTCAACAAAATAGATGGTAAGTAGTTGAAGTTTATGTAGAATATCTAAAGAATAATCAAGTATTTAAAAATAAGTATCAATAAAAGTCTATTCATTTTCTATATATGTTGTAACAAATTACCACAAACTTAGTAGCTTAAAACAATATAAATTTGTTCTTTTGCAGTTTTGTAGATCAGAGGGTCTGACACGGGTCTTGATGAACTAAAATCAAGTTGTCAGCAGGGCTGTGTTACTTCCCCAGACGCTTTAGGAGAAAATCACATCTGTGCCTTTTCCAGCTTCTAGAGGCCACCTGCATTCCTTGGTTTGCGGTCTCCTTCCTCCAGCTTCAAAGTCGGCAAAGTTGCCTCTCTCTGGCTGTTCTTCCATAGTCACGTGTCCCTCTCTCTGACCATACTTTAGAAAGATAATCTGATTTTTAAGGACGCATTTTAAGGACACACTTGAATAATCCAGGATAATCTCCTTACCTCAAGGTCCTTACTAATCACGTCTGTGAAAGTAATATATTCACAGGTGCCTGCGATTAGGACATGAACATCTTTGAGAGGGGCTAATATTCTGCCTGCCACACAAGTGATATTTTTTCAGCAAAGAATATACTATGTCCCTGAGAAAGGTTGTAGAGCTCAATCTTCTATAAGTGCTCTGAAAGGACAGAAAAAAATACCTAAGTTTGAAATAATTTTTAGAACAAAAAGCCACAAATATAGGTGCCAAATGTTTTTTCTTTTACTTGCAGGTATCAGCTACTTCTTTCCCATACAATATCAAATGAGACTATAGCCAGATATAAGATCCAATGCTAGATAATTTCTTCGTTACTGTAATTCCTTGAAACTTTTCTTCATGGTGGCCAGATGTCTATTGTTTGGTTAGGAATTAATTCTGTAATTGTTTAAAAAAAAGAGTTTGCTGTCCAAGGCCACACATGTGGCTCAGGTGCATTTCAACAGCTCTGCTGTTAGTTTCTCTAATTAGAGCCAGGATTCTGGATGCACACAATTTTTTTTTTTTTCCAAAGCCTGCGTGCCCACTCAATTAAATGAAAGGAATAATCACTGAATGGAGCTACCTGAGAACCTGGCCAAACGTTGTGTATATTTTAATTCAAAGTTTACTTCAAAGATAAATATAAAGGGAGATATAAAGAGCACAATTTTGTTTTACTTTTAATAATAGAATATTGGTCAAATTTAAAGTTAAGTGGATGTGATTGACCATTTACATACAAATGTATATTTCTGTTAAATATTGGTATATAAATAAACACAAACCTCCATAAAATAAGGTACATGCAATTTTAGAAAAAGGTTTCTCAAGAATGAAATTTTTTAAAATTGTCTTATGTGATTATTATAAAGAAAGTAAAAAATATTTGGAAATAGAAGTTATGCAACACAAGTGAATATAGGGGGATAATCCCTGATATGGATGAAAGAAATGTTGAAAATTGATGAATTTATGAAGGGAAAACAATCTATAAAAGCCTGAGATAAATTCAGTTGAACATATTAATCATCTTCACTCTCCAAAGATGTAATTCTACTATCACCATTTTGAAATATCTAGAATAAATGGCTTTTGAAAACTTCCAATGTAAAAAAATGACTTGTTAAAATAATCATTTAAAATTAAATTTAAAAGTATTTGTCACTTATAAATAGCTTATGTTTTATTTTCAAAATTCTTTATCCTCAAATTAGTTTCCTAGGGTTACTGCAACAAAGTACTACAAACTGGATGCTTAAAACAATAGAAATTTATTCTCTCACAATTCTGAGGGCTAAAAGTCAGAAATCAAGGTTTTGGCAGGGCCATGCTCCTTTTGAAGTTTCTAAGAGGGGCTCCTTCCTTGCCTCAGCTGTCTCCTGGTAGCCCCAGGCATTCCTTGGTTTGTGGGCAGCATAACTCCAATCTCTGACTCTGGACTATATAACATCCTCTCTCTATGTGTCTCTATTTCTTCCTCTTATAATGACACCCATCATGTTAAGAGTTCACCCTACTCCAGTGTGACCTCGTCTTAACTAAATACATCTGCAAAGAACCTATTTGATAGCTACTTATCCAGAATTTGGATTTGAGAATAGAAAATAAAGTGTATCATTTAGCAAATAAGGTCACATTCGAAGGTACTGGAAGTTACACATACCTTTTTTAGTGGTATGTTTCAACCCCATAACTATTTCGTTATATAAAATACCAGTTCTCTTACAAGGCTTAGGGAAATGATCAACCTAAAATGGATGGGGATGTTTCTAATTTTTTAACAGAACAAGAATTAGTCTAAATTGCTAAATCTATGTTGACACTGGCTCACCAATTCATTTTTTTATTACATTAAAATAGTTTGGATATGATTTTAGTGTACTGATAAAATTGAATACATTTTATAGTCTGTGTTATTAGGATATACTATATGTTCAATAAAGAAATTAAGGTGCTGATAATATGGGTTAATTCTAAGCTTTATTTCCTATTCTCAAATCCCAATTTTGAATATGTAACTCATTTCTCTTACATAAGGAATTAAAGTGATAGGCGTGTTTTTAGTGTTGTCCAACCTACTCCATGAACCTGATGATATACTAAATTCTATAAAAATTGCATATGTGCATGTGTTTGCCTCAAATACTTTGTGGAACGAGGCAGAATATGAGTGAATAAATAAATAAAATACATGTACATGTTGACGAGTAAACTTTCTTAATTTAAGCAATACATGAGTTATGATAGATTTCTGTTAGAGAAAACTAGACCAAGATGTGACTCTTAAAATTGGCTATAGATTCTACTGTTTTGGAAACTCACACATATAACAATCCAAATGAATTAAGAATTTGCCTATGCAGAAATATTCTAAATAGTCACCAACCAAACTTTTTATAGAGAATTTCAGAGAAAGAAAAGCCCATCCATTTTTCTTATCTCATCCAGGGCATTTTGTATTACATTGGGAATATGGATTCAATATTTAAGTTGTATAATTTTCTACTAAGTTATAAAATACATTTTTCTTTAATCTGCCACAAATAATTTTTGGAGTGTGATAGTCATTAGATAAATAAATAGGCTTTCTGCCATGCCCAGCATAGTTCCAGGATTATATGGCATGATAAGAACCCCAGTACCCAGCCTTCCTAGGCATATTATGCTACTGTTTCTTTCTGAGGTCTTGCCATTTGCCAAGGGTACTGTCATAGAGTGGTACATGGTCAGGATGAAACATATATTCTGGTTTACCTGATGTAATCTGGTGAACACCTGTTGTGTTCATTTGTGTAGCATTTGTCCTGAATTGTTTATTTTGTAATGAGGTATTGTCAGGTGTGGGGACCAGATGTCAGGTTGGTGTTCCCTGGTCCTTTGTTCCCAGTACTGAAGAATGGTTACTGGTACTGAGTCGGAGCAAATGAGCAGACCAAGCAGGCAAAGTGCCAAAGTTTATTTAAGCAAGCATAGTACAGTCAGTAGAAGGACTGGGTCTCTCTCCGTGAGTGGAGGAGACGACCTGGGTTTAACAAGATTTCTCCCCTTTATGTTGATTCTCTAATTTTATGTTAAGTGGGGGGAGGAATATTCATGGTTTTTCTTGGAAAGGGGTGGGGAATTCCTCGAATGGCGAGTCCTCCCACTTTCTATCCTTGTAAGGCAATTTCCGGGATTGCCCTGGCATTTGCGAACTCTCATGGTGCGGGGCGGTGTGATTTTTCACTGTGTTAATGAGGATAGTTCATTTAAGGACACTGTTATCTCAACTGTGCGCATGCTCAAAAGACCCTCCTTTGTAGCCTTGTTCCTATCTCCCCTTTGTGGCCTCTCTACCTCTTTCTGGTTGGTTAGTCCTTGGAGACCCCCTATCGTAGACCAAACATCTGTTTAGTCTTTGGAAGCCCCTTCGACACGTCATCCATTCCTTCTTGGAAGCCCTTCTGGTCAATTCGTTCCTCCCATTGTAGATAAAGCATCTCCTAGTGCCATCTGCTCTTCTTCCCCCCTCCTTGTCCCTACCTAACAGTATGAATTACAAATAAATGCATGAAAATAAGCCAGAATAGGTTTGGTAGATTTTAATTTTATACTTCCAGCTTCTTCCAAAGTCTTGACAACTTGTACGTGATGCTCATATACAACAATCGAGGTTCTCTTTTAACATGTGGTTAAATTAAAAAAAAGACGATTGGTAATAACTTATTGCTCTTTCCTGATTCATCCCAGACATAGCACAGTGTCTCTTTCAAGGAGGATATACCAGGATTTTGCCAATGCTAAAACAAAGTGCACTTAGACACGCTGGTATTGGTCAGTTAACTCCTTTGACCATGGATAGTGGTAGGAAAAGATTCCACATCACTGCAGTCTCGGTAAACAGTCTTAGAATTTTTTTTTTTTTTTTTCTCATGAAAGTATCAGGATGCCACATAGAAACTCATGTACATACTAAATTAACTTTGCATTTCAGCAAGAACATATTTTGAAAAGTGGTTTTTTTCCCCTTTAACAGGAAAGGGACATTTTTTTAAGGTAAAAACTCACAGCGTGACTCTCTTGGTTATGCCTAATTTTGTCAGCAAGTTTCAATCATCTAGCAAAAAATCGAGAAAGAAATAAAGGAACTATATAAAATGGCTTACAATGACATATCAGCAGAATTTGAAACAATCAGACAGAATGAGGGACCCCCAAGAGAGAAGAAAGCTATTTGGCTGCTTGACTAATTATATACACTAATAGATTTCCATTGGGCCCTCTGGTTTTTAAGGGTTCATTTAATTGCTGGATCAAATTAGATGTATTTCCAGGCTCTTCTCCTGGTCAGGGCATATATGCAGAAATAGAGCAAAATCAGGAATTAGGAAACTTGAGTTCAGACTCTTCTACTTTCCAGTTTTCTTTGAATATTCTGAGTCTCACTTTCATTACCAATAAAATGGAAATAATAATAATTCAACCCAAAAAATTGTTCTGAGGATAATCCAAATATGATTATTAATCTGACTTGACTTGAGCTGTATCTTTACAGTGATACTGGCTTTTAATTTACTCCTCTAACATGTAAATAAGTTTCTTTCCCTTATGGATCACATAAAACTATTTCTTTTCTTTTGAAAAATGCAAAGATCTTCTCTTACTAATTTTTTAACCTAATGCATAAAGAAAGCTCTGTTTCATAGATGATGCTTAATAAATACAATTCTATTAAAAATGAATAAAGTGCACTGCCTGGGGATTCTGAAGCAGCAAACATACTATGTTTCACTTCTACAACCAAACTTTGTCAAGCATCACCATTACATGAAAACTTTCCCACAAACCTCATTTGGGTCCCATTATCTAAATCACCCTAGCAATTTAGCAGTGATGTGAATAAATGGTGTTTGATTGTGATTTATATAAAGATGCTAACCTGAATTTATATAAAGATGGCAACGTGAATTTGTTTGTATTTGTCTGTTTTCTCCACTAGTAGAGAAATTTATCCAAGGCAGAACCATGTCTTCTATTGTCATTTTTTTGTGATGTGACTAACCCTTAAATCTCAATACATTTCGAAAGATTGATAATCACAAGGAATCTGTTTGAGACATCTGTTTGCAAATAGCACACAATGATTGAATAACTTGCCTCATATAGTGTATAAAGCCACTGGATATCACTGCACAAACTTGAATTGGGGTGGATAACAAGGTGATAAATGTAACAATATACAAATGAAGAAAGAACTAAATATAGGTTTATGCTTATTAATATATTGAATTCCTGATGATATTTCACATTTACTTTTATGTACATATTTTCCAGATGATGGAAATTCATGATTAAGTGATACCGAATATAAAACTAACTTCTAGTGCAAATGTCTTTATTATAGAATGACTTTTGTTCCTTTGGGTAGATGCCTAATAGTGGTATTGCTGGATCAAATGGTACTTCTACTTGTAGCTCTTTTAGGTACCTCCAAATTCTTTTCCACAGATGTTGCACTCATTTCCAGTCCCACCAGCAGAATAAAAGTATTCCTATCTCTCCACATCCTCGCCAGCATTTGCTGTTTTGGGATTTTTTTGATAAAGGCCAATCTTACTGGAGTTAGGTGATATCTCATTGTGGTTTTGATTTGCATTTCCCTAATGATTAGAGATGTTGAGCATTTTATATATATATATATATGTTTACTGGCAGCACAATTCACTATAGCAAGGATCTGGAAACAACCCAAGTGCCCATAAATCCATGAGTGGATTAATAAAATATGGTATATGTATACAATGGGATACTACTCAATCATAAAAAATGACAGTGATCTAGCACCTCTTATATTTTCCTGGATAGAGCTTGAGCCCATCCTGCGAAGTGAGGTATCACAAGAATGGAAGAATAGGCACCGCTTGTACTCGCCATCAAACTGGCACTGACTGATCAACACTAAGGTGCTCACACAGTAGTAATATTCTTTGGGGGTAAGGGGGTTGGAGGTTAAACTCACAACTAATGGACGTGGTGAGCATTGTAGCAGGGGAAAGGGCATGTCTCAAATCATGGTTGGGATGTGGCAAAGTCATAATATGTAACCAAAATATTTGTACCCCCATAATTTCCTGAAATTAAGTAAATAAATGAATAAATAAATAAATTAAAAAAATAAAACTAACTTCTGATAATTTTCTCAAAGTACTGATACGTACAGTTTCACTAGCAAAGTGAAATGAATTTCAGGGACATTAATCTAAAAAGCAAATAAATATTGTGTATTTATCTACATAAAAGCTTCATGGACACTTAATTTTTCCCCCATTGTACCTATGGCCTCTATTAAAATGCTATTGTTCCAAATGGAAAAAAATATGAATTATGAATTCCTCATGCAAATTTGGAACCTAGTATGGCTAGTGAACTCATAATGAACTACATTATTGAAAGTAGCATTTTGTTATGGAACATGGTTTTTACTTGGATACTTATTCCTGTTCATTAAAACAATGAGCACATCATAATGAATAAAACATTTGTATGCCATTTATTACATCCACTACTAAGGTGTCAATACTGACCATAAATTGAATTCATGCTGTTCCACATTTATGCCAAAATCTACTGAATAGACATCAAAAATTACTGAAAAAACAAAAGGTTAGGTTTCTCAGAGACTATCAACATCTGCATATCTTTCAGAAACCTAAACACTATTCACTTTATAAGGTACAGAACATGAACAGATGGAATATGACCTTTTGTGGCATATGGATAAAATAAATCCAATTTACTTTGTGCTAAATATCATTCTGTAATTATAAAAATGCACTATTTTAAAGAATGAAAATAACTAGAAAGGATTTGTAAAGGTATAGGGAATTCTGTTGCTTTGAAGTCATAGATTTGTATAGAATAATAAGCACAAATACTAATATGTATGGTTATATCTCATTGACCTGATGGCATCAGGGACTAAGTAATTACACATTAATAATTTTTCAGGTCCTGAATCTTATCACTTTAAGCACCAACATTTCAAAATGTTAACTATATTTGGGAATTCCTTCTAACATGTGTTATATGCTTTTCGGCCTAGAAAAAAAGACTTTATTACATTTTACATTACCCAAAATTAAAAACAAACAAGAAAATGAATAATTTAAAATTTTGGATTAATGGGAATTTTCAGTTAATCTAAAAATATATAAACATATAAATATTACATTAAGAATAAATGAAGAATGTTACAAAATTACCATTGTTAACATGGGAACTAGGTGGAATTAAAATGATCAAGATTCATAGAATTCTCCTCACTAAGTTTGGTTAGAAAATATTAGCTAATTACAAAATGAAATTAGCATGGTCAAAAGGAATATCCACCTATTTCTATTATAAATTCATTTTAATGTTAATTATCTCCACTGATTTTACTCACTTGCAGTATGTAATGGAAAGATGGAGGTTGAGGGAAAAATTGGTATGAATAGCAATGTTGGAAGAGGAAGAATGACAAGTAGCAATAGCAGATGCTCTCAAGTCTCTGAAATAGATTTGAGAGATTACCCCCATAAGTAATCAGTAATTACTTCACAAAAGTTAATCTATAGTTCAAATCATCATCACCATCATCATCATCACAAACACTTAAAAAAGGAGATAATTCATGTTAAGTGCCAATTAAGTGCACTGGAGGTGTTCTAGGAAAGCTTTTTGAATTAGGTAAGATTTAATTTGGCCCATAAGAAAGAAAAGTCTTAGAGAAATGGAAAGGGAGGCAGGCAGTATTCTTTCCTTGAACACTGGTGCAAGCAATAATGCTGAAAGAAAACATGTATTTCTCTGTTTCGGGTAATGTATACAACTTTTATCTCATGAATGGATAAGACTATTCTGACTTAGAACTTAGTTGAGTAAAAACATCACATTTACATAGCTATTAATTCAGTGTCTCAATTTGCATATCATTTGTTCTTTGTTACCATAGCTGTCAATCAGTTCTGGACACCAGCCAGTAAAGTGACAAAGGCTCAGTCTTAAATTACAGGAAGGAAAAAAAAAAAAATGTTGCTTTAAAGCATTACTTGTTTTTAGCAGTAGAGTATATAATTTGGTTATAATTATGAATGAATCCTTTTGTTATTTTATGAGTAATAGAGTTATCAATCATATTATTTAAAATAAAACAACATGTTTCAATGTAATTTTAGATTGCAATGTAATCGCATATGTTTAAAAGTATGGGTTTTAGTAAGGAAAATTATTATCGGAATCTAGGTAAGTGGTATTAATTTTTTTTTCTTTTTAAGGTGTTTTTGCGGAGTGATTTTTAAGAGTAAAGTATCATAGAGCTAAAATATATAACTACTCATTTATGATTAACAGAAAATTATTCATAGCATAGTGGTAAAGAACTTAGCTTTGAAGTGAGATATACCTGGATTCAAATCTCAGTTCTTCTATTTATTCTTATTTGAACTTGTTCAAGTATGTTTCCTCCTTAATAAAATGAGAATAATGATCAATGTATGCCCTTTAAGTTTTGTTTTTCGGGGTTTTTTGAGTGTGTGTGCATATGTGTGTATGTATGTAAATTAATGTGATAATGCTTTTAATATACTTAGCACTGTGCTTGACTCAAGAGTAAAAACTCAATGAATATTAGCTACAGATACCATACCTTTTTTGCATCTTAATAGCACATGTTTTCTGTTACTTAGGTTTGCTGTCGGTGTAGTTGAAAGCCTGGAACACAGGAGAAATGGGGTACAATCTCAAGCATACTAATTAATTGAGTTAGTCACCACCCTCCCTATACTGTAAGTTCTAGGTCCCTCAAAAATGCCTTTCCAATACTCACGAGGTTACTCTTAGCTCCTTTTCAGAACTCTCCTTGCACTAGCACTGTTACAAAATTAGTTATTTCCTTTGAACTCCTTTGCATTTTTCTACAAGATATTTCAAAGCAGAGACTATACTAGTTACTTAGGTCAGCTCTTTTTCCTTATCTCTTTCAGTGAGGTTTTATCAAACATTTGCCATACAATTAGATACACTTGGTCATAGCTGCACCGAATTTTTAAAAGATTTTTGAAATATGATCCTGAATGGCTCCCAAGAAATATTGCATGTTTCCATCAATGGAATGTAAAAGTGAACAATATTTTAAGTCTAATGGTTTTAGAAGCTTTTGCTCTTGGGAAAGAGCCCTGCACTGAGATACAATAGGCATGACATAGGTAGTAGCTGTAAGACACTAAGTACATGGCGAAATGCTCTGGGCATCTACTTCCCCATCTTCACTATTAAGTAGTTGAGTTACGTAAATGGGCATATCCACCAAGTAAAAATTCAATGATATGTGCAAAGAGCCTATCTGTACCTTGAATCTCTATGTGTGGTTGTGTATGTGTATACTTGATCAATAATTAGATATTAAAAAAGTCAAAATATAAGCCTTACATCTGTAAAACATCATATTTGTCTGCAGTAAAGAAGGAAGCTATTTATTATTCAGTGATACAAAACTTGATCTATCAGAATCTGAGCTGTAGGCAGGTCAAAGTCATTACAGGAATCCTTTTCCTCCCACCCCTCATGTCTTTTGTAGTCTTGACAGCAATCCTAAAAAACAAAATTATGAGAGAAAATGCACACACTTGTGCATACACAGGATTCTGACCCTATCTAGCCCAAGTCTTCAGAAACCAGGAATAATTAAATATCTTTGCATTTGTCCAGGGAAGTAGGCTTTACCTTCCTGTAAATATAGCAAAATATCTAGAATGAATGACAATAACCTATCTTCAACAGGAAGCAGAGCCATAAAAAATCACTATACGTTTCTGAGCAGAGTTCGATCACACAAGTTTGTGACCATGGGGATTAAAAACTTGCTTCCACTTGTCCTGGTATACTCTTCTATTTCAGTCTTGTCAGTATGCCTGCTTGTTCACTTGTTTTCCTCCAGGTTGAGTGTCCAGTCTTTTGCCAGTACAACCACACCACTTTCCTGCCCTAGCTACCTGTCTAACATCCAGTTGTCCTGTTCTGAGTGTGACTTAACTGATCATGCTTAGCTTGAGTCCCAGCAAACCTCGATCCATAATTCAATGCCCTATCTTAGAATCTGGGTATATTTTCTGGTATTCTGGCTACATATCATGCATTTTGACAGGATAAACATAACCATTTTAAAACTGGGACAGAAGTAGCTAAGAGAAAACCTAGATGAAACTATTTGCCTTTCATCACAAGTAATTCTTGTAAACTGAAAAAATAATTACCAGTTTGGTGAAGAAAATGTAATGTGGTGGTTTGGCTTTCAATCAGGCAGTTAAAAATTTTTCAGTTAATAAATAAAACTGTGAAATTAAAACAAAAAATACCTCAAACTTGAGAAGGAGTGGAAAATGTTAATAGTAGCATTCAAATTTGTAATCAGTAGGGGGGTAAAAATCAAAGGGCCATTCAATCATTATTAAGAAAATGGTTTATGAATGCATTATAGACTAATCTCATTTTCATTTCTGATTGGTAGTTTAAGGGAACTTATACATAATAAATGTGAATGTGAGCTATGCATTTAACATAGTCATTCATGAGCATTTGAAAAATTGTCCTCTTACTGTGTGTACACACAGCTTTGAAAGGAACACGCAGAGAGAAGGGAGAGGACAGGGAATATCTGTGGTGTCTATTAGAGCAATGAACCAATAGCCCTCCATAGCCCTGTCATGATGTCTTTGTGGATAAAATGCAGAAACACACTGGATGCTAGTAAAAGACAGTGAATTGAGGGACAGGTGATTGCTGATTGATGGATGATGGTCTACAATGTTAAGGTCTGAAACAATATGTTTCAGAGCTCAGTTCCTTTAAAAATATCCCATTCAACAGTTTTACTCATGGCTGTTCTGAACATAAAGAAATCATGAAATCATTTTATTTGTAGGTGACACAAATCTAGATTGGTAGTTAATACATTGGATGAAAGATCTGGATTCTAAAGATCTTACCAAGTTTGAAGAATGGCCTGAATCAAAAAAGAAGAAATTTAGTGGATAACACAAAGCTCTGTACTTCGCCTAAAAATTTTAAAAAACAACACAAACAAAACTTCAGATAGAATGAAATTAAAATCAATGAAGCAATGTCATTTTACATTGATTTTGAGGACCTGTATAGCTCTAAGATTGACACAAAGTAATATGATCTATGACTACCACCAATGAATTTAGGGTACATTGATGGAGACACAGTGTAGAGAACAAGGCTAGATTATACTGTGATCACCACTAATGAATTTGAGGTACATTCCTAGAAATATAGTATACAAAACAAAAATAAATTCAGTCTGTTCTACTTTGGGTTTAGCTCTATGAATCACATTTTAAGGGAATAGCAGACTGGGATAGTTGATTTTGGGTGTCACTTGACTGAATTAAGGGATACCAAGATAGCCGGAAAAGCATTTTTTATTCTCAGCGCTTCAGTAGGCACTGAACCCATCCCTCTTCTGTTGAAAGGGAAGCCCATGTGGTTTGACATTGTAGTTGAATGATTCGGCTGCCCCAGCTGTGTCTGTGAGGGTATTCCTTTAGGACTAACTGGGGAAGACCTACCCTTAACATGGGCAGGAACACCCAATCAGCTGAGAGCTCTGGATGGGACAGAGAGGTGGAGGAAGGGTGAATTTGGGCTCTCTCTTCCACAGCCAGAATGCTCACTCTTCTGCCTTTGGATATCAGAACTTCAGGTTCTTCATCAAAACAAGCCAGGTGGATTTCAGCCATTTTTGGATTCTGGTGCCTTTTTTCCCTTTTGCCTGACAAGTTTCTATCAACTGTGAGGCCCAGCTATGGAAAACTAAAGAAAGGGGGAAGTAAAGGATAAAGGCATTGTAAGCATTTTTCTTTGGACTCCAGGACTTGCACCAGCGGCCCCCCAGCTTCTCAGGCCTTCAGCCTCAGGCTGAAAGTTACTCCATAGGCTTCCTTGGGTCTAAGGCTTTCAGACTTAGACTGAGCCATGTTACTGGCTTCCCTGTTCTCCAGCTTTCAGATTGCCTGTTCTCAGCTTCCATAATTGAGTGAGCCAATTCCTCTTATAAATCCTGCTCATGCATCTTGCTTTCTACATATATCCTGTTGGTCCTGTCTCTCCAGAGAACCCTGGCTAAAACACTAAAAGTGTTGCTAGGATGATGATAGAAAGATGCTACATGGAACACCCCAATGAAATATGCATTAAAGTACATGTTAATAGTTATATATGGGAGAAGGTAGCAAATATCAAAGGCAAAGCCTGAGGGATTCATGAGTAGGAGGCAGCCAATGACTCCCTTGATCCCAAGTATAAGATGATGCCAGGAGGAAACAATGTGTATTTGAAATCCATGCCTATCAAATGACAACTTTGCTCAGGAAATGCCTTTTAGTCACAGATGTTATCAGTTGAGACTTGACTACCCAGAGGGAACAACATAATTAAAGTGACGATAGGTTAGTTGCTGCAAGGAAGCCAGAAATTATCAATAACATACCTTCAATGTCAGAAATGATTTTTTTGACAATGTCTAACTGTGGTAGATTGCATATTATTGTGAAATATGAGAAAAAAATTATCTCTGACATTTAAGGTACATCCTTTTACAGGAAGGCACTGCAGTCACATGGCAATCGACAGCAATATTAAATCTTTTTTCAGGGAGAGCCAAAAGAGTGTTCTTTTCTTTAGGCTTGGCCATGTGACTTGCTTCAGCCAATGGAATTTGAGGGGACACGCCATATGATATACTGGAAAGAAATTTAAAGGGCTACTGGGAATTTCTGCCACTATAGCTTTCCTTTAACCAGGAGAACAAGATAGGAACTGCACATCGGCCTGGATTCCCAGTGGCAAGACATACGGAACATAGCTGAAGACTTGCTACAGATGCTCAGCTGAGGTACAGTGTGAGGAGTAAGTAAGTCTTTGTTGTTGTACGCCACTAAAATTTGGAATTTGTTGCTGAAACCTTACCTGGATAAATCTGACTGATGAAACAAACATAGAACCCAGTGAAAATAGCTGTGATAAGGCACTGAGGTGAGTCCCTTGAGTAGGCTACATCAAGTTTCTGTGCTACTATTTAGCTGGTTAAACTTAAATAAGAAGCTTGCAACACTATAACCTTGTCAAGAGAAGACCTAAAGGAAACAGATGCTGTTGGCAAAGAATCCTGAGGTTTATAAATTTGGAGAGGAGAACTTCATTTCTTATAAAGGGTTGATGCCTGTAGGCTGGCCATCTTAACAGGCTGGGAAGTGTAGCCTCTGGCAGAGACTGAAAGCAGGCACTTTGAAGGAGGAAAGGTGAGACAGAAATTTATGCTGAGGGGGTTGGCTAGGTATAAATATTCAGCAGGTTATAGGAGGAGCTATGAATATTCACTAAAGGGGGACACCGGCATGCATGGTAAACAAATATGCATGTTACATGCATCCCATGTTCATTTTGGGGTGGAGACTTAACATTTAAATGTATTAGAAGCAGAGGACGCGAAGGCACTCAGTGCATAGCTTCTGTACACGTGCCAGAACCAGTCCATGGCCGGTGGTCTCTTATCAGGAGAAATTACAACTGTAGATAGTTATTATTATCATTGTCTTCTTTATCACCATCATCGCACTATAGATAATTATACTCTAAAGAATGATTATGTCCCAATATCAATGTTAAATAGAGAGAAATGATTACTCAATGTGAAAATATAAATGGGGATTTTTTTTCCCAACAGAGTGAACATCTTGATGAGGATATGTCAAACTTTAGTACCTAAGTAATATCATTTTCTTCCTATCTGTAAGATTGTCTTTAGGGAAAAGGCAACTATTTAGTCATTGAAACTAGGTAACTAGGACTTGTTCAAAATATTATCCCTAGTAATTTGCTACAGAGTATACTGATGACATAAAAGACTTAATGCATGTTTGCTATCCATTCGTATATACTCAAGGTCATCATTCCCATTAGTGATTTGTGGGAAAAAAAGGACCACGGTGAATTGATCAATAATACAAAATTGTACGACAATATAGAAGGAAGAAAAATCAAAGTGCAAAGAAAGTCGTGAAATTGGAATCAGGCTTCATAGAAATTCAAGTTGGTACTAATCAAAGATTTCTAAAAATAATCCAAAGGCACACATATAGAGGGAGCCGATGCTGAACATAACGTATTTATTTGGCACTGTCCATTCTCATTTTTTGCTGCTCTTCAACTTTCTAGAATTGTCATCTCATAATATCTTAATCTGTTCAGACTGCTATAACAAAATACCATAACTTGTGTGGCTTATAAACAACCAGAAATTTGTTTCTCATAGTCTAGAGGCTAGGAGGTCCAAGATCAAGCTGCCAGCAGATTTGGTTCCTGGTGAGGGTCTGCTTCCTGGTTCACAGAGGGCACCTTGTTTCTGTGTCCTCACATAATGGAAGGGGTGAACAAGCTCAGTTAGCCCTATTTTATACAGATACTAATCTCATTCATGAGAACTTACCCTCATGACCTAATTAACTCCCAAAGGCCCCACTTCCTAATACCATTACCTTGGGGTTTAGATTTCAACATATGTTTTGGGTGGACACAAATATTCATACCATAGCACATAATCATAGGTACCATGTACACTCATTCTTCTACCCTGGTAAGTGCCTTGTTCAACTTTTTCCCAGCCTTCGTCCTCACCCCCATCTTCATACACTCCCAAGCTACTCAATTGCCTTGTCCTCCCCCATCAAATTCCTCCCTCTCTCGACATAATACATAACTGATTACCAGGAGTTAGGGCATTGTGAAATAGGCTGTTTATGCATGAATTTATGTTAAAATTTCAGATAGTATGACAAAGTGAAATGAATTATTAACAATAGCAGAGATATAGTATCTGAGGCCAGGTAGTCTTATTTATAGTGTTATCTGAATATTTGACTACAGCAAGGCCAGAAAAAGATATAAACTATCAGACCACCCCTAAGAAGGGGTAAATTAAGCATTAAGCATTACAATTACAAAAGGCTCTTTAAATTGTTTTCTTCTTTTTCAGTTCAGTACTTACAATATGGGAGATAAAATTTCACTGTTATTGTTATTGCTCTGTAATTTATGTAATTCTTTCTGACATTTTCTAAGTGCCATCTCTTTTCATGTACAAAGTTAGCAGCAGTTGATGCATTGTCAGTATGGGATATATACTTTTCATGGGCAATATACTTTTTGAGGACAAGAGAATTTTATAAGCACACTTTAAGGAAGATATTTTAAATACATGCTGTATTCTCTTTATAATGTGTTCGAGATACTGAAAATTTACTCATGTTGTGATAGAAGGAAATACAAGTTTAAAAACAGTTAATGGTTTTATTTATTTTCTCCTCTCTATTTACTGTATATTGTCAAAATGGATGTGTGGTAGCGTAATAAATGTAACCAATTTCTTGAAGCTAATAACTAATCCTGAGTGAATCTGAACCAATGCTATAGTCCATTAAGTTTCGAACTATGGTTATAATTTTCTTTAACAGATCCAGATACAGGCTATATTTTATCATTATCATAAACCTGAAGGGGAAACTGAAAATAAAAAGAGAGAGAAGTTTACATAGTTCACACAAAAGCTCTTTCTCGTTAAAGGTGAGAAGTAGTGGATTAGAAAATCTAAACCTGCTTTATGGTTCTGGATCCTTCTTGACTATTGAATATGTAGGATTCTCAAGCACAAGGCACTTATGGAAGTGAGTCAGGAAGGAACCAGGACTCAACAACAGTACAAGCAACAGAAAATAAATGGTCTTTAAAGTCAGTAAATGCACATGTCACTGCTCCTAACTAGATTATGTGAAACGGAACAGAAGGTACCCCTACTCTAGCAAAATATTTTGATTTAATACCAAAGCACAAAAAGGCACATCTCTAGTGTTAGCAATACCTTAAGCTTTACTATCTAAAAATAATTATTTGGATTGTAGCCACATTTAAAAGAGAAAACCAATATAAATCAAATGCCCTTTCTTTTTTGGTGCACAGCTTATAGAAATATGTTTATTTGGCATCCCTGTATTTGCATACATACCACTCTCCTTGTTTCTTTGATAAAAGTTTTATGGGCAATAAATTATAAATCATGCTTATGTATAATTTATCCCTTTAAATACATATTTTATTTTTTGGCTTTTTAAATGAAAACCGTCTTTAGCTTTGTATTTTTAAGAGATTCAAATTCAATACTTTAAGAAATTCATGAATAAAGCATGTTTCAACCTTAATTTGCATTTTTATAGTGTCTGCTGTAGAACAGTATAGATTTTGCTTTCTGAGTGTACTCTTTCAAGCAGACACGATTCCCTTAAGAATAAGCCTTGAGAAAATTCACTTGCCCTTCATAAAACATACATTTCATTATCTCCCTATAAATTGGACAATTCCCTAACATGGTTGTGCATTTGTGTCTACTCCCTGAATATTGTAATACCCTCTAGTTCACATACACACACTAATACAAACAGAAAATGACCATTTTATTGTGTTGAATTGAATGGCAAGTGACCTGACATGAATCCAAAATACATTCTAACTCCAAAAAGATAATCTTGAAATTATACAATCCTTTAAGTAAGAAAACCACGTGGAGATTAGTTTTCCTTAGCTATAATCACATTTTAGACTTGGTTTAATGTGTTTAATATGTTATTAAGAGCTATTATAATAGTTTAAATTATATTTAGAATACTGAACCAAAGAACTTTTGTTGATAAACTACAAGAAAACAGAGTTCTGATGCAGTTAAAAAATAAAGCTAAGGACCACTGTTCATCTAGATTGGCTGGTCTAGACTCAGATACTGGCATGGCATAGATAACAGCCTCCTTTCTCTTTTCTTCCTTTCCCATAGGCCTATTTTTTAGCAATCAATGCTATTAGGGAGCTTTTGTTTTGTAATTAGGGTTGCATTTCCCTTGTCGCTAGGGCTTTGAATAAGAAGGAAAACATAGATAGCACCTGGGAGGCAACATCCTATTGTATAAGGACTAAGGTTAGTAACCTCTAACATCCCCTTTCATGCATTTTTCCTTTCCTTTAATGTCAGAATTCCCTATTGTCACAATCATCTTTTAATAATTAATTCTCCATTCTTACATAAATATCTTTAATTGTTTCTGTTTTGCATTGAATTGTGTCTCACCAAAAAGATATGTTGAAGTGCTAAGCCTCAGTATCTCACAATGCGACCAGATTTGTAAATAAAGTCTTTACAGAGATAATTAAGTTAAAATGAGGTCATTAGGGTGGTTCTTAATCCAATATGACTGATGTTCTTACAAAAAACGAGAAAGATGGACAAACAAAAAGACTCATACACAATGTGTATGTGAAGACAATGTGAAGATACGGGGTGGGGAGCGGGGGAACTCCAAAGTGAAGACAGAGGATTGGACTGAGACATTACAAGCCAGCAGATATCTGCCGCCAGCAGAAGCCAGGAGAGATGCATGGAATGATTCTTTTCCTACCACCTTTAGAGGGGGCTTTGCCACACCTAGTTCTCCGAATTCTGGCCTCCAAAACTGTGACACCATAATTTATTTTTAAAAGTCATCCAGTTGTTTGTGGCACTTTTTTATGGCAATCCTAAGAAACTAATACCATTTCCCATTGCTGTCAAGATAAATCTTGTATTCTTTGGGGCGGGTGGCAAGGCCTTTCACGATCTGGGCCCTGTGTTACCATTCAAGCTTCTGCATTACTAATACCTTCCTTCCCACTGTATCGTGCAATAGCAGACACCTTTGAGTTCCTCAAAATGTCACATTTTCTCTCACCTGTTAGCTTTCTCCATTCTCCTCCCTGCAAATTTAGGACTACCTTTTTCCCTGACACACTGCCACCCCAAATCTTCATCTCACTACTTCTAATTTAGGTCTGAATGTGAATAATATTCATTCTTTCAGAAGGACTTTCTTGTTTCTCTAGTCTCCCATAATTCCCTACTCCTTTGTCATAATCTCATCTCATTTCACTGATTTAATGTCTACCTTCCTTGCAAGACCGAGCATGTCTTGAGGGAAAGGACTATATCTACCTCGTTCATGCTTTGGCTCTAGTGCTTATTAGTTGCCTCAAAAATATTTATTTAACAAATAAACAACTGAATGGCAGCAGGTAGTCATCTCCTTCCTACCCTGCTCCTTTGTCTAGGTTTGTACTCTTGTATAAGGGGTGTGTATTAAATTCTAATCATGGCCTCAAAAAATTACTTCAAACTTGGTGGCTAAAAACAGCACAAAGTTACCATATTAGGTTCTGGAGGCCAGAGTGTCTAAAACCAGGCCTTGGTAGGGCAACGCTCCTTTTAAAGGCTTAGGGGAGAATCCTTTCTTGCCTCTTCCAGCTTTCTGGTGGCTCCTGGCACTTCTTAGTTTGAGGCAGCGCAACTCCAGTCTTTGCCTTTGTCTTGACCTGGGTTTCTTCCTTGTGTGTCTATGTCTCAAGTCTTGCTCTTCCTTTCTCTTAAAAGGTCACCCGTTATTGCATTTAGGGCCCACTTTAAATCCAGAATGATCGCATTTTGAGATCCTTAGCTTGATTACACCCTATTTCCAAATAGGATCACATTCACAGATGAGAGGTTAGGACTTGAGCATATCTTTTGGGGGATTACTATTTAACCCACTGTAGAGCAAGGCTGATTAAAGTAATTTTATGAGATTTGTGGGACTATGAGCATAAACTAAGCTGCTTTGGAGTCTAGATAAAAAGTGTTATGTGGAGTGGAGTGAGAATTATTTTTTTCCACTGTTGCTTGGAATCTATAAGTCTTCTGGGGACTGGTGGTTTTGCTGACATGAGGACATAATTGCCTTTCATATGAACATTGGTGTTCTTTCAGTGGCAGAAGCTGAAAATTTCTCATGCTCCTTCCAGCAGCTTTGCAGGCAGAGAACATGGGCAAACAGAAGTTTGAGTAGCGGAAGAAGTTAGATAGCAGACAACTAATGAGAGCGTAACTGTGAGGGGTTCGTGGGGACTCCCTAAAATGACAGGGTGACAGCTTGAAGGGGGAAATTGGTGAGCTCAGATCCACGGGGAATGGGGAATAAATGTCAAGGTGAGCCCATTTTTATCCACAGCTGTTAAGTCCAGGTGACATTTAGGTTATAGCTATAATTCACATAAAAATGAGATATTTCATGATTATATGAAATAAAATACAGGGAATTTTCAATTAATCACATTAATGTGAGAAGGATGAGATGAATAGTCGAAGTTCACAGAATCTTCCATTTAATTTTAGCCTTAAATTCACCATTTTTTTCTCA
The DNA here is from genome assembly GCA_004363605.1 of Indri indri. Taxonomy (NCBI): domain Eukaryota; kingdom Metazoa; phylum Chordata; class Mammalia; order Primates; family Indriidae; genus Indri; species Indri indri. Next base: position 25,831 of record RJWJ010011430.1, read on the forward strand.
TTAACATTACTATAAAACAAAATCAATGAGTGATTTGGGTCTCTCTTTGATTGAAATCTCCTCTTAGTGAGGCTAATTAGAAATAGCAATATTAAGAAGCATAATGAACCTTATATTTAGGTAGAATAACTCCTTTGACTTGACTAACAGCCCACTAGGTGTCCTAAATTACCCAAGGTTAAAATAGAAAATATCACTGGAAAGTATCATATTTTATGTTATCAGCCATTCCCACCTGCCATAAATGAATTCTTTTTCTGATATGAAAATACACAGGGGCAATGGTCTTGTGTGAAAAAACTAAAGTTAGTATGGTAGGCAGGCGGGAACCCTACAAAGAGCAAAGAATATGGAATCAGAATTCCTGGTTTGATGGCTGGGTGCAGTGGCTCACGCCTATAATCCCAGCACTCTGGGAGGCCCAGGCAGGCGTATCTTTTGAGTTCAGGGGTTCGAGACCAGCCTGAGCAACAGCGAGTCCCCGTCTCTACTAAAAAAAATAGAAAGAAATTAGATGGACAACTAAAAATATATAGAAAAAAAAAATTAGCTGGGCCTGGTAGCACATGCCTGTAGTCCCAGCTACTCAGGAGGCTAAGGCAGTAGGATTGCTTGAGCCCAGGCATTTCAGGTTGCTGTGAGCTAGGCTGACGCCACAGCACTCTAGCCCAGACAACAGAGTGAGACTCTGTCTTAAAAAAAGAAAAAAAAAAATAGAGTTCCTGGTTTGATTACAAAATAGTCACATAAACTTGAGTAAATCACTTAATGTTTCTGATAAATTCAAAGAACTCTCCTAGCTCTGCTCCTCTGTGATTCTAAAGAGGAAATACATATCAAGATCTGTCTGATTTTTGCAGTGGACTCTCCTAGAGGGAAGATCTTTATGTGGCGCAGTGAATGAGGGTTTCTATGTACTAAAGGATCAGCTGAAAGGTTTGGCAAGGTTCCTGGAACCTACAAGAGATGATTTCACAAGGAGTCTCAAAGTTAAATCACCCCACTTTGCCTGGGGCAAACCACACTAGACAGTGAAGCAGAAAGAAAGAATAAAAGGAATAGAGTTATTAGATCTCAGACACAGAAGGAAATAAGTCTGTGGGGTAATTTTTTTTAACCTAAAATTTACTAGTTAAATATTGGAAGCCAGTATTTAATATTGCACTTATGAAGAGTCTACCATTTGTCAATCCTTTCATTATCTTTTGCAAGGCAAGTCCAGATTTCAAATACATATACTATGTTAAGAGTTGGCAATTGGTTCTCCCTCCCTCCCATCTGTCTGTCTTTCCTTCCTTCCTCACTTCCCTCCTTCCTTCCCTCCTTGCCTCCTCCTTTCCTCCTTCCTTCCTGCCCTTTTATCTTTTTCTATCTTAAAGCTATTGCATAAGAAACAAGAACTTTCCTCAGTATTGAAGGTGATTTATTTGGGGCTTCTCGCTTCATCAGAGGTGAGCATTTCTTATCACTCATTTAAAACATGTATTTCAAATTTACATTAATAACTTGGAATCCATCCTAGATGAAAAAGAAATGAAAATAGCAAATATTGGTAGCAACTTCTTTAAGAGATATGTAAAAACTGGAAAGATTACTACTGTCTTTTGTGACCAGACTAAGATAGTTAGCAAAATAAGGAAAGTTCTTATTAATATTTAACATCAAAACCAGTTCTCAGATTTAATATATAATTTTGGATAAGTTACATTCTCTTTTATGTTTTTTTTTGCTGAACCAGCAAATGATTACCTGGTCCATTTTGATGAGTCGTTGCACAATTATTATATTATGAAATGTAAAAACATGTTTGGAATAGCCATTGAAATTTAAAAAAAGAGAGAAGTGTTAAAGGTAATTGACACAGAGGAAATTGGAAGACATTTGCCTTACAAACATACATGGCATGGCAGCAATGATACTTGTATATTTGAGCCATCAATCAAATACCTGTAATTCAGCTTTTTGGAGGAAATACATTTGAAATGAGTAATAACATTTTACCATAATAACCAGACTAAAAGACTGTAATATATACCTAACGATGATACCTCTGGAATTTTGTTCTACAATAATTAGAGATATTCAATGTAGAGATAATAAATAACAAGATTATTTAATAATTTCTCATATTTCCTAAGAATGACATTTTGCTAGACATTGACGAGCCACTTTTCCTAAATCATTTCCTTCAGTCTTTACAATCTTTACAATCCCCATAGTCTCTTCTGGTTTCTAGTTTGGCAGTCATCACTCTATCCTAACAGGGAGTAAGAATCTGAACAAACTGAAAATCAGCAACTCCTTTTAGATCTGTCAGAGAATTGGGATCACAGAGCAAATTGTTGCCCACAAAATAGAAGAGACACACAAGCAGATACAGAAGATCACAACTTTACAGAGTAGAAACGCACAAGTAGAAACCCCCATGGGAACCAGTGCCAGGGTAGAAAACCTGAACTGTAATTGACCAACTGCTGGAGGCTCGCTGTGTACAAGTAGCCATTTTGAAATACATGCAAAGCATTCTGTTCTTAACAAGGCCTGTCCTCAAGAGAAATTATTTCATCAGTGACTAACCTGCCGGGGTTTTATCAGTGCCTGACTGAGACGGGGAAAGGAAACTACCCAACTCCATCCCTTTCCAGCCATTCTATCCCACCTAACGGTGGGAAAAAAATCCGAGAAGCACTTGTGGAGGCCACTTGTGGAGGTCACAGCCCAGGGACACCAGCTGACAAAAGGACTCAGACCTAATTGTAGGATCATAGAAAGCTTCCTCTCCCTCCACACCTTACTATCACGTCACTACAGACCTATTTACCGCAGTACCTTTTACCCAGTACACCATATACAGCTTTTAAGAAAAAATTTCAAAGCATAGTAAAAGGCAAAAAATGCAGTTTGAAGAGACAAAGCAAGCATCAGAGCAAGACTTAGATATGACAGGGATATTGGAATTATCAGATTGGGAATTAAAAATGATTGATGAATATGCTAAGGGTTCTAATGGAAAAAGTAGACAACATTCAAGAGCAGATAGGTAAAGTAATCAGAGAGATAGATTTTCTAAGAGAGAATCAAAAAGAAATGCTGGAAATGGGGATGGACATGCTTGAAGCTAGGACTTGTGGGGGGGGAAGGGGAGGCAAGGGCAACATATGTAACCTGAACATCTGTACCCCCATAATATGCTGAAAAAAAAAAAAAAAGAAATGCTGGAAATGAACAAAAACAACAACACTGTAACAGAAATGGAAAATGCCTTTGATAAATTCATTAGGAGACTGGGTACAGCTAAGGAAAGAATCATTGTGCTTGGGGATCTGTCGGTCTGCCTGGTCTGAAGCTGAGACCTAGAGAGGCTGAGATCACACAGCTCTAAAATAGCAGAAACTAATTCAAATCCGAATTTGTCTGATTCCAAAGTAACTGTTAAGTCACTCTACTGTCTTCATTTTCTTGGTTCTTTACTTTTAACAGAACTTAATGGAATTAGTAATTAATTGATTGTATAGAAATATATGGTGACAAGGGAAGATATGCACTATACATTTTTTTAAAGGAAGCTTTAAAAATGTCTTCAGTTTGATCCATACTTGTCACATATGTATTTTCTGTATATGTTGAAAAAAAATAAAAGAATAATACCCACAAGCCTAAATACCCAGGTGTGTATTTCTGAACAGTGGAATTACAGTTGATTTTTTTTTTAATTTTGTTAGGGCTTTTCTGTGTTTGTGAATATTTCAACAATGCATATATATGGTTTGTGTACTAACAGTTAAAAACCATGTTAAAAACAGCAATAATAAAAACAAAATTGAAGGGAACAATATCTTAGAAATTAGAATGTAAACTATATGAGCAAGCAATCCCAGAAGAAAAGGTTGATAACTCTGTACTGAAATTTTACCATTTGATTACAGATCAAATATAACGTATTTCACCACTTAGACTACATTATTTTCTACAATTTCATGTTTCAATATTAATAATGAATCATAAGAAAATTTGTCCTTATTCTCTACATTTAATCTGCTTGTTATCCAGCATTGCTATATGATTATAACAATGATTAATAATATTTGAGGGGAGTTTTGTTGATGTAGGAGCAGATGATGCAACACGCCCAGCTTCTACAGTACCTTCTTTTCTTCAGAGTTTCTATGGTTCATATGTTTCAAAAGTGTATGTCATCCAGGTAGAAAATATAATAGGGATGGAGAGATGAAGGTTTTTATTTTTATTTTTTTCAAACTTGTCACCTTGGAAGAGAAAACGACTCTTTATTTTGTAACTCAGACAGGAGACAAACAGCACATGGCATTGCTGACCGAGCTGCAAAATCAAAATTGATAAATCCTGGAGGAGAAGAAACTTACCGTTGCAAAGTCAGGCATCACTGTGCACACTGCCTGGGCATCCCTGGTGTCCTCCTCCTGCTGGTGGACAGCCTAAGGTCCAGGTGACACTAGTCTAGCTTCTCGGACAAGTCAAAAAGGGAAAAATAATTTCATCGTAAGGAAATAAAAGGGATTTCACAGAAGACCAGCGCTGTTGCTGCCCTTGTTATGATGAAGTGTCAGAGAGAAAGGCTGATGCTTCAACTCAGCATGGGGGTGTGGAAAAAGGAGGAAGAATTGGATTTCTCTATACCACCAGTCTTCTCAAAACTAAACATAATTCAAGAGTTAATAGCAAAGACTCACTGATGACAAGAGTGCTGTTAAAATGTTACACTCATACATCATTGGCGACAGTGACATTTAGCACAACCCTTTTGGAAAGTGTTTTGACAAAAGCTATTATGAACCATATTTATGCTCATACATTTCGATGCATGCACAATGTTATTTACACATATCCATATACTCATGTTGGTATTATATACTGGGGAAATTGAAGCTAGCTAAACATATATTGATATAGGAACATTCGTTTAATGGTTAATAAAAGGGCATATCAATGTGATGCCACCATCAGTAGGGCCAGTTAGGTAGAATATAAATGAACATGGAAAATGCATAGCAATATTGTTTTGGCAAAAGTAATGTGCAAATGTGTATGTATGCAGGAGTTGAAATTTTATAAAAAAATATATGTATAAAAAAAGACTAATAGTCAAATAAAATTAATTTTGCTATAGAATTGAATTAATGCAGATTTTAATTTAATTCTTCTATCTTTAAAACTTCTATAATATCATACTTTTCTTATAAAAATAAAAGAGCATAAAAGTGATTGGATAGTTAATATTTAATTTTTGTATGCCTGAAACCTAGTATTCAGGTGAATCTCCAGAAAGAATTGATAAATGACTCATTCTAGAATTTATTTTATAGATTATGTGATAATCGACATTAAGGAAATATGCATATAATTATATCTGACTTGTATTAAATTTCCTCCTACTGATGTGACATGCACAAATTTAAGGCAAAAGGAAAAAACCAAACACTAAAGCAGATAGGTTTCATATTAAGCTTGTTTTCCAATGTTTCTCAAGATTTTTCAAATTAACATATAATGTAAATGGAAAATAGAAATGTTTGTACAGTATACTGTGGTGCATGGAGGAAGATGCACTCATGGAACAGACTGGGAGGGCAGGGCTGGGGAGAAGCTCTGTTTGCCAGGGATGCCCCAGCGCCACCCAGGGCCCTAAGTAATTCAGCATAGTGAAATCTTTGAAACTTGAGTCAGGAAACAAGCAGCATAAAACCATTATGGTAAATTGGGCAGGGAAATATGTAAGACTGTGTGGGGGGGGGGGGGGAAAAAGAGAGAGAGAGAGAGAGAGATGGAAAAGAGAGAGCACATATGCACTGGAATTGGGTAAATTGGGGCTCACAGGAATTCATCTTTCTGCTGTGTCCTCCTATTACTTTCTAAATTTGGTTTCCATGTAGAGTACACACTCCTCCATCTGCAAATCTCTGCAGGGTGCACTGATTTACTCTATAAAGTTGAAAGTGAAGAAAAAGGCAGCCCCTAGTTACTTATGTAACACACTTAATAGGCTTGTAATCTCCTTTTTTCTGTTTCCATTCATTTCTTAATAAAGTTGTCTGCAGTTAAGAAACAGCCATTGAGATTCATTTCTTGCATGGTCATAGATGAATGTATGACCCTTTGCCTATTAGTAAACAGAGGGATTTATTGGGAGAGAAAGTGCTCTAGGAAACCTTCAAATGTAGAAAATGATAATTGGAAAAAACAACTGATCTTACTAGAAACAATGGAAAGAGGAAAAACAAAACAGTATCACAGTGTTCTATAAATCCATAAAAGCACCAGACTAAAATTTTATTCCATGTTTTTGCTATTTATTGTACAAAATTAAAAGGGAATAATTATAGGTGTCTGAGAACCAGGTATTAATTTTAAATTGTTTAAGTGTAAACATAATGTCCTTTCTCTTTCTCTCTTTCTTGCTCTTTTTTTCATTTCATTGCTAAATTAAAAATAATACCTAAAAAGATCTTGTGCAGCATAACAGAAGCTGGGAAATTTATTGACCACTCATTTCATCAATTTTCTTCAGCATATAAATTTCTATGCAAGAGTATTCAAGCCTTTTTAGCACTAGTAAGTGAGAAAAGTTATTGCTATGGATCTGCTATTATAGTTCAGAATAGTAATTTTCTGTTTTCTCCAGAGTCGTGTGCTTCAGACTCTGCATGTTTTTAATCTAGTTTTCATTTTTATATGTACTTCAGTTATTAAAAATTATAATAAAATTGCTCTCAAAAGTGTTTACCAAATATTAGCAACTTAGAAACTACTGATATATTGTTTTACCTGCACCAAAAATTGTCTTGTGCAATTGTTACCTTATTGAGCAGTGTCCTGTGATTATTAAGCAGTAAAAACAGTTACCTGTTGCTATTAATCATCAGATTTCTTAGGTTCTGTGCATTAGAAAATAACTCTCAAATTACATTGGATGTTCAAGTGGTTTGAATGTGTCCCTTTAAAAATTCAGGTGTTGCTAATATGATGATATTAAGGAGACAGAGCCTTTAAGAGGTGATTAGGCCTGAGGGCTCCTCCCTGGTTAATGGGATTAAGGCCCATAGAAAAGACGCTTCAAACAGCCTTTGTCTAGCCTGCCCTTCTGCCTTTTGCCATGTGAAATTGCAAGAAGGACTCCACCAGATCAAATGCCAATGCCTTGATCTTTGTCTTCCTAGCCTGCAGAACTGTGAGAAATAAGTTTCTTTTCTTTATAAGTTTTTCACTCTCTGGTATTTTCTTGCAGCAGCAAAAATAGACTAAGACAGGTGGTTATATTCTTACATAACTGTCATCCATAAACCTCCAGTTCCAAATGTCCATGTTCACTAAAATAGCCTCATTGTTCTTATTGATAAGCTTTGTAATACATATCTACTATAAATTTAAATTTATGTTATAAATTTACACTATACCAATACAATACTGTTCTTAGAATTTTCTTTTTAATAATATGGGAATTTAATACAAGATTTCATTTATATAAATGATTTCTGTAACTAATATCACTCTAGAAGTGATGTAGATGTTTTGGGAAATACATTTGTATTCCAGATCTTCTAACTGTGATGCAAACTTCCTTTCTTCCTTTTGTGCTAGACAGGTATAATAAAATCTCCAAAATAAACTTTCCTAATGCAGATTTTAAAAAAATTATTTGGTATAACAAAAAAAAGCACTTACCTTTCACCTGTGAGGGGCATAATTGGTTGACACCTTCCAGCCACAGTATCGTGGTTACCTGTAGCATTTGTACCAAGGCCAACTTATTCTCAGAAGGCTACAGCCAATGACTGAGCCCGGGTGGCCCATGGAGAGATTCAGAAGAAGACCCCACTGGGTTGGTTGATATTTTGTCAGATCTGCTGCAAACCTGCGTTCTTCCTCTTCATTTTCGCAGGCATTAGTCCCTTTTCCCCAACCTGAAAACTACTTTATCTCTGTATCTGCCTCCTATGGGACTCGAAGTGCTCCATTTACATAACTCTTTATATATACATTTTTATTTTATTAGTAAATAAAAATATATTGAACATATTAATATACAAGCAAGATTTGTTAGGGGGCATGAGTTTTTCCTTTAAGTTCCTGTTTTTGAGACAGCTATTTTAAGGCTTTTCAATACTTTATTGCAGTTTACATTTCATACACCATAATAAGAAGAAACCTATCAAGAATATCAATTTATCTTAGTCAACTCTGTAAGCTAGTTATAGTCTGTGCACTTAGAAATATGAGCATGTGAAAATGTGACTTTTATTTTTTGTTATATTTTAATAAAATATATTATGATTCAATAAACATATGCTTTTCTTTACAAAGAAAAATTTGTGAAGTTAAGAAGAAATGAACAAAAATTATTACAACCAATTATTTAATGGAGAATTCAGATAATAGAATAAAATTGATAACAGGCTTTTAATTTTATTTTTTGTCCTTATTTATTTATTTTACATATTTTGGACTTCAAATAGCTTGAAATATCTCATGGATAGTTCCCGTACTCAAGAATTCTTCAATCCCAAAGCTATATTGCTCAAAAAATACCTTTTCTTATATAATCTATTTCTCATGGTTTTACACTGAACAAATGAGAGTACAGTTGGTGTGTCAGGGATCTAAGCCACATTGTAATCATGTACCTGTAGTCACGTGGTTTGCAGAGTAAACTCAACAACTTCTTAATGTTGATTAAGTCTATTAGGTGGGTGAGGCTTGTTCTCTCCTGTTTTCAGGCTTAAACTTGCATGTAGGTACCTGCTTGGGTCTTGCCATTTTGTGGCTCCCACTGTAAAGCAATCTGGATGATGTTAATTAGGACAAGCTCCTTGCCCTTCCTTTTCTTTACTGTGAGAATATAATCAAAATGGTTGCTTACATAGTGATTTACTTACCACAGTATCCAACTTCCTAAATTCAAATACATCTCAGTGGTTATAAGCATAAATATCACTTCCTTACATATGTTTTATTAATCTTCACCTTTCTATTTGTTGAAACTCAGGTATCAAAGTAACAAAAACAAAACACAATACAATGCTTATTATGGGTATGTTATGAAGAAAATCCTCAATGTAGGAAGTGGATTAAATTTTATGATCCTAAGCCATTTTACCTGTTTTCATGTAGATATCTTCATAAGCATTTTACCACTATCTTATGTGCAATTTGAGAAAAATGTTTTAAAGGCATAAGAAATATTACTATATTTAAGAAAAATTTATGCCATATAGGCTATCAATAATCCACTTGTGTGTGTGTATTTTGTTTTGTTTTGTCTAATTCATTATTCTTCATTCACTGAAGAAAAATCCTATAAAGGCTGCAGTCTCATTTTTGCTAAGTGGAGTACTGAAAAGTACATATCCACGTTCTTTGTTATGGCATAAAAAGATCTTACTTTTTCCTGTCTGCATGATATAGTTCTTTAGGTAGCTGGCAAAACACACTGCCCATTCAGCAATTATGCAATTCCCTTCTGGTGTAACAAATACATTCTTTGTGTCTTTATTCTTAGGCTTATTATACCGAGTTAAGAGGATTAATCTACTGGTGGAACTCTATTATTCTCTACATTAGGTCAGAAAAAAAGATTAGCTTTGCAGAGAAAAATTACAAGGCAATAGTCACATTTGATACTTTTTCCCTGTTGTTTTAATTAAGCTATATTCTCGATTCTAAGGAATAAAAATATTAATAATGAAAGTATTTTAGAATTTGAAGTAAGACCTGGTATCTGGCCATTATTTTGTATGAGACCTTATTTAATTTAATCTTTTTTTTTTAATTTCAGAGTATTATGAGGGTACAAATGTTTAGGTTACATATATGCCTTGGTTTCCTCATTCATGTCTCTTGTATTATAAACTTTCACATGACATTGACTATCTTCTACTAGATACATGTATACTCAAATCTCTCCCATCAGAAAACCTGTTATGTATTTCAGTACAAGATCCTGTTTACAATTACTTAAAAAAGATAAATAAAGTAAAATTACCAAACACACATATTTATGATTTACAAGTTCTACTCATTCATGTGATCATTTAGTAAATATTGATCACCTTCATGTGTTAAGAGGTACTCTTAAAATTTTAATATGAACATGTGACTTGACAGAATCATAAGTTAACTTTTATGTCTTTGTCCCAAATACATGACCACGATCTCTTTTAGACTCTTTCCTTTGCTGATTTCATTTTGCTTTATGATTTCCGCTATCACCAATATGTTGATAACATTCAAGTTTGGATCTATGACTTAGAGCCCTCCACATCTATGTAGTCAATTCCCTATGAGAAATTTTATATCTTGCCTGACTATAAGAATATTAACCCCAGTGAGATTGGCCTCTATCAAAAAAATCCCAAAATAACAAATGCTGGCGAGGATGTGGAGAGACAGGGACACTCTTACACTGCTGGTGGGACTGCAAATTAGTGCAACTTCCGTGGAAAAGAATTTGGAGACACCTCAAAGAGCTAAAAATAGAAATACCATTCGATCCAGCAATAGCACTATTAGGCATCTACCCAAAAGAACAAAAGACATTCTATAATAAAGTCATCTGCACATGAATGTTTATGGCAGCACAATTCACTATTGCAAGGATGTGGAAACAACCCAAATGCCCATCAATTCGTGAGTGGATTATTAAAATTTGGTATATGTATACAATGGAATATTACTCAATCATAAGAAGCAACAGTGATCTAGCACCTCTTATATTTTCCTGGATTGAACTTGAGCCCATTATCCGAAGTGAGGTATCACAAGATCAGAAAAACGGGCTCCACTTGTACTCACAATCAAGTTGGTACTAACTGATGAACACTAGGGTGCTCTCCAGGGATTAAGGGGATGGGCGGGGGGTAAACACGCAACTAATGGACACAGGGAGCATTGTAGAGGGGAAGGGCATGCCTCTAACCCTCGCTTGGGTGAAGCAAAGACATAAAATGTAACCATAATATTTGTATCCTCATAATACCCTGAAATAAAAAAAAAAGAATTTTACACTCAATAAATCTATTAGTGAATTAATTTTGTCTCCCTAAACCATTGTTTCTACTTATACAGTCAATTCTACTAGAGACACTCCTACAACCCAAATGTCCGCCCTAATTCTGGCAATTACGCTAGACTTTTCTGTCATACCTCCACATCCAAACATTCCCTGATTTATGCCAGCTCAATCATCTTTACACTCTAAATTCTTCCTTTCCACTCTCCGTCACATGCTATTTTTGTAGTCTGCTATGTGGCCTCTCAACCTCTAGGCTTTTTTCCTCTGGTCTCTTATTCACACAGGCACCGAATTGTTCTTTCTAAAATGCATATTTGTCCATGTTTGCCCTATGAAAGGCACTGTCAACAGTGTTTCACTCCCACCAGTATCATCAATACCTCTAACCTCTACTTGCTTTTATTATCACCTCCTGCTTGTCTACCTATACTTTATGTTCAGCCACACACAACTAGAGTTGACCCTTGACCAATGAATGCAGAAGTTAGGGCTGCTGACCCCCTGTGCAGTCCAAAATCTGTATATAAGGTTTTTAAAAATTTATTTATTTTTTATTTCAGCACTTTTTGGGGCTACAGATGTTTAGGTTACATATATTGCCTTTACTCCACCCAAGTCAGAGCCTCAAGCGTGTCCATCCCCCAGACGGTGCACACTGCACCCATTAGGTGTGAATATACACATGCTCTCCTCCCCCTCCCATCTGCCCAAGACAGGATGAATGTTACTACTACATTTGCACTTAAATGTTGGTCAGTTAGTACCAATATGATGGTGAGTACATGTGTGCTTGTTTTTCCATTCTTGGGATACTTCCCTTAGTAGAATGGACTCTAGCTCTATCTAGGATAATACAAGAGGTACTAGACCATGATTGCTTTTTGTGGCTGAGTAGAACTCCATGGTATACGTATACCACATTTTATTAATCCACTCACGTATTGATGGGCACTTGGGTTGTTTCCACATCTTTGCAATTGTGAATTGTGTGGCTATAAACATTCTAGTGCAGATGTCTTTTTTACAGAATGTCTTTTGTTCCTTTGGGTAGATACTCAGTAATGGGATTGCTGAATCAAATGGTAGTTCTACTTTTAGCTCTTTGAGATATCTCCATATTACTTTCCACAGGTACTAGTTTGCAGTTCCACCAGCAGTGTATGAGTGTATATAAGTTTTGATTCTCCAAACAGTTAACTACTAATAGCCTACTGTTGACTGGAAGACATACCAATAATATAGTCATTTAACACATATTTTATATGTTATATGTATTATGTATTTCATCCTTATAATAAAGTAAGGTGGAGAAAATGTTATTAAGAAAATCATAAGGAAAATAAAACATATTTACTGTTCATTAAATGGAACTGGATCATCCATCATAAAGGTCTTCATCTTCATCATCTTGATGTTGCTTGGCTGAGGAGGAGAAGGAAGAGGAGGATGGGTCTTGCTGTCTCAGGGGTGGCAGAAACAGAAGAGGTGAAAAAGGTGGAAGGGAAGACAGGAGAAGAAGGCACACTTGCTGTAACTTCTATTGAAAAAAATCTGAATATAAGTGGACTCATGCAGTTCAAACCCATGGTGTTCAAGGCTGACTGTACTTGTTTGATGATTCGTGTCATTTCATGACTCTGCAGTATTGCATAGACTGATCTATATGCCTTAATTAATTTTCTGTCTTGAGTCCTTAGAAATTTGTTGTGTGTCCAGTTGCTCCCAGATTAGCAATCCCTTAACCAATATTCCCTAAATTACAGAAATTCTTCTTTTCCTTTATCATGCCCCTCTTATTTTGCATAAAATCCGTGGTCACATCTCTCATTATCCATGTAGACTATGAACAACACACATATCTTATTGCAGAGTCTTTGTAACACATGGAAAGAACATTGTCTACAGAGATAGGAAGGATTGCATTCCTCAGTACTGCTTCTTTGATTTTGGGCAAGTTACTTAACCATCTCAGAAATGGGATAATAATTCCTTAGTTGTAAAGAACAAATGTTAACAGTTAAAAACATATATGTATGCCATTCTCTAGTTCTTGTAACAGGTTCAAGTAAGTGTTTATAGACTTTTCAGTTACAATAGATATCACATTTATATTATCATTGCCTTGCATAGAGTTACAATGATAGGGAATTTTTTTCTTGATATAAACATGTGCAGCTGTGTTTATTATTAACACTTAAGGTCTAATTTTTACTCTAGTTGCCTTTTATGTTCAGAACTATTTCCACTGGATTGGTATTTTTCCCAAAATAAATAATGTCAGAGAAGAAAACTTTAAAATTTACAAGGGCTCCTTCTATCAGCAGTGTTACCCCTTGTCATCCATGGCTCAGGTATTTCCATCTTTGGCATTGCATGAAACTTTTCTTTGGTGTTAAAGAATTAATGTGCCTTTCCAAAGTTATGTAACATAACTGTATCAATTTTTGTTTTGTATAATTTCTAGAACCAAATGTAATAAATCTTTTTTTAAAAAAACTCCTCTCTACTGGTTGTGCTATTATATAAAATAATCCTCTAAAAACTTGTATATTTTTCTCAGAATAGTAACTGGCATATATTAGGCACTAAATAAATGTTAGATAAAATGACAGCGATGATGTCATATATAATTTCAATATACCTGATACTTAGCTCAGAGTCTGATAAATTGCAGGTGTTCCAATAAACAATCAAGAGATTAAGTAAATAAGAGATTGAGTTAAATGAAAAAATTAAATCAAATTGGTGTCTATAAACAGTGGTTGTTCATCAGAGTCACCTATACAGCAATTTTTATGATGGCAAAAATATGTAAATTATTTCCACATAGTCTATAAATTGAGCCTTTAACTAAAAGTAGTTTTAAAATGGTGCAAAACCTTGAATCAGTTTTTATGGCATGATATTATTATTAATACCTTTGATGAAATCTGTGATATGCTTTCTATTTTAACAAATGAGTAACCAACCTACCATTGCACTGTCTTAAATTACCAAAAAATCTACCTTAGCTTGCCCATAAAATTATTCTTCCAATCTCTTTCTCCTTTTCCTAACTATTCTACTTCCCATAAAAAAATTCTTTCCTCCACAATTTTCAAAACAGCCAGTTTTCCTGATTTCCTATCCCTCTAATCTTTTCATTAGTTTCTTCAAGATCATTTTCATTCTTTCTCCCACCACCACCTGCCTTTGATTCTCTGCCTATATTCTTCATCTTTATTCACTTTTTCATAGTTCATCTGCTACTACAATTTTAACTAACATTTCTATACTGATGAATCCCCAAAGAACATGTTTATCTTTAATCTTCAACCAATTTCTGATCCTATATTTACATTTGCCTTTGAGATACATCTAAGTGAGTGACTTGATATCCTGTTAGAGCTCAAATATTTAGTTTCTCTACATAGTCTTAATCTCCCTGTACATAAACTCACACTTGCGGATATCTAATTCTCCTATGTAATCCTAACAATCTAAAATTCTCAACATCTTGGCAGCCCTCAAGTTCAGAATGAATTAGGTTACCTGCTTTATTTCACAATAGGATGCTAAAATGTTGCTGAAAATGGCCACTAAAAATGTGACAACTGTTCCTAATACAAACTAATGACTTCATAATATTTTATGAGTAAATATATTAAAAAGTTCACTCTAAAACAAGCAAACATTAAAAGTAGATGCCTGGTTCTAAATAAAAATCCAGTATGAGAAATTCTGGATGTGAGGCCAAGACATCTGTACTTTCAAAAGTTCGTGATGTTGAGTTCGAAAATAAATGCACACATTTATGGTCAATTCACTTTTGGCAAAGGTGCCAAGAATATACAATGGGGAAAGGACAGTCTTTTCAAAATGGTGTTGTGACAACTGGATATTGATATGCAGAAGAATGAAATTAGATTCCTTATCTCACACCATATACAAAAATCAACTCAAAATGTATTGAAGACTTAAACATAAGCCCCAAACTGTAAAGCTACTGGAAGAAAACACAGGGGAAAAGCTCCACATTATTGGGCTAGGAGATGGTTTTTTTTAATATGAAACCAAAAGCACAAGCAATAAAATTTAAAACAGACAAATGGGCTTACATAAAACTAAAAGGTTTATGCACAGCCAAACTATAACCAACAGAGTAATGAGACAACTCACAGGATGGGAGAATATATTTGCAAAGCATACATTTGATAAGGGGTTAATATCTAAAATGTATAAGGAACCCAAAGAACTTAATAGTAAGAAAACAAATAACCTGACTAAAAAATGGGCAAGGGATCTGAACAGACATTTCTCATAAGATGACATACAAATGGCCAACAGGTAAATGAAAAAATGTTTAACATTACTAATCATCAGGGAAATGCAATTAAAACCATGGTGAGATATTAGCTCATGCCTGTTGGACTGGCTGTTCTCAAAAGACAAAAGATAGTAAGCGTTGGAGAGAATGTGGAATAAAGGGGACCCTTTGCACAGTGTTGGGGGGAACTGTAAATTAGTACAGTCATTATAGAAAACAGTATGGAGATTCCTCAAAAACTTAAAGTTAGAACTACCGAATGATCCATAAATCTCACTACTGGATATGCATCCACAGGAAATGAGATCAATATCTGGAAGAGATACCTGCACGTCCACATTAATTGAAGCATTATTCACCATAGAAAAGATATGAGAGCAACCTGAGTGTCCATGAATGAATGAATAAAGAAAATGTGGTATATATACACAATGGAATACCATTCTACTTTAAATAAAAAAAGGAAATCCTGTCATTTTTGACAACATGAATGAACCTGGAAGACATTATGTTAAGTGAAACAAGCCAGACACAGAAAGACAAATACCACATGACCTCACTTATACATAGAGTTTTAAAAAGTTGAACTTGTAGAAGAGGAGAATAAAATGGCTGTTACCAGGGGTTAGGGGTGGGGAACAGTTGGAGATATTGGTCAAAAGATACATTTCAGTTAGATAGGTGGAATAAGTTCCAGAGATCCAATGTACCAGATGGTGACTACAGTTAATAATGCATTCTTAAAAAATGCTTAGAGAGTAGATTTTAAGTGTTCTCATCCCCCCAAAATGATGTTTATGAGGTAATACGTATGTTAATTAGCTTGATTCAGCCATTCCACAATGTACACATGTTTCAAAACAACATGTTGTATGTGATAAATATATACAATCATTATCCTTCAATTAAAAAATAAATAAATAATGTGGGGGGAAAAGCTTATGGAGAATATCTCTAAGACCTGGAAGCAACAAGCACTCGATGAATATTTGTGCCATGGCTTTATGAATTAACTCACTTATCAAGAAGGGATATTTTACACTTTAACCGAGTAATTGAGGAACTAATATTTTTAAGCTGTTATTTGTTAAGTAATGAATTGATTAATTACATCTAAGCAATGATAAGGGCAAAACAGCTTCTTACAGTCAGAAGAGTATGGTCTTTGGAATATGTCCGACTTGGATTCATATCCTGTTTCTGACCTGAATTTTTATATGACCTTGGGTAAGCTGCTTACTTTCCTAAGCCTCAGTTTCCTTATTTGTAAGTGGGTTTAATTACTCTCATCTTGCGTATCCTGATATTATATCATCTTAGAAAATGTCAGAAGTGTATATGGAAATTACAACACCAGTACAACACTCGGCAATGAAGAACATAGATTTCAAAGTAGGAGACACTTTAAAACAGGATGTTTCAAAACTTTATGTCAGGGCTCACCTGCATCAGAGTCAGAATCTCTGGCAGTGAGTCAAGCATCTGCATTGTTATCAAGCTCTAGGGTTAATCTGATATACACAAACCAAACAGATAAGGACCACTGCCTTAGATGAGGACAATAGTATGTACTTTAGTCCTTATTTAAATTGTTTTCAAATGCATTCATTTTATTTAATTCCTATAAGGCAGGTAGTCATTGATCCATTCGCTTATTTATTAACCCAGCAATAATTGAGCATCAAGCATCCTGTTGGGTACTGAGGGGTAGAATGGGAAATAGGATTAGACATTCCTTCATCATGGAATACACAATAAAAAAAGTTAATGACGTTTTGCACAATATGAATGTACTTACTGCCACTAAATTGTACACTTACAAATGGTTAAAATGGTAAAGTGTATGTTATATATATTCTGCCACAATAAAAATATAAAGAAAACAGTTCATAATATCTATTCATTATGGCAGTGATTCTTTGTGGTAGAAACCCCTGAAGGAAACATGAAAATATTAGTTTTAAGGGTTGGGAGATCACATATAGGTTGAAAAAGTCATATAGTCTCCATAAATTCTCACCTGTTTCCAAGGTATATTGTATTCCTTCAGCCATTAGGTAATAACATGGAATGCACTAGCTCTTTCACTGACTTGATTAACTTCTAAGTCAAATTATTTTCTCTCTCTGTCGTTTATCCTTCTTTATCTAGATCAAATTAACACACTCAGCCTTAGTTAAGGAAAGTCCAAGAGGGCAAGGGACAATCCCCATGTCAAAGGGAGGCACAGTGGAGATAAACGGTGTCCACACAAAACCGATTAATAGTACTTCTTAAGGATTTCTGGATCAAATGCTGCTACTGGTCACTTCAGATATCTCAGTTTGGCTACTCTTTTAAGTAAAAAATGCTCTCCAGAGGAATTCATTATCTCTGAAATGCGTTGTCGCAGAAATATAAACAAAATATTTGAAATGTACCCTGACTGATTTTAGACATTTTTTATATGCATTACTTCACACACTTAGTTTTTTTGTGGTGAGAATACTTAAAATCTACTCTCTTAGCAATTTTTAAGTATGCACTATATTGTCATTAACTATAGACACTGTGATGTTCAATAGATCTCTTGAACTTATTCCTCCTATCTAACTGAAATTTTGTGTCCTTTGTCCAACATCTCCACAACTCGTCCCCACCTCCCCCAGCTCCTGGAAATCGCCATTCTGTTTTATACTTTTGTGAGTTCAACTTTTTTAGATTCCACATTTAAGTGAAGTTATGTGGTATTTGTCTTTCTGCGTCTGTCTTATTTCACCTAATATAATGTCCTCCAGGTTCATCCATGTTGCAAATGACAAGATTTCCTTCTTTTTTTAAGTCTGGATGGTATTTTATTGTGTGTGTGTGGGTGTGTGTGTGTGTGTGTGTGTGTGTGTGTGTGTATATATATATATATAGCATATTTTCTTTAGCCTGTAATTTGTTGGTGAACACTTAGACATTTTTCAATTGATATTATTAGTTTGAATAAGATGTGACTTCCATAATAAATCTATTTATTTGGCATTTCTTTCTGCTATTCCAAAACTTGTCAATGAGTCACATACCTAATTGCTGTAGTAGGAGTAGTGTTTCTGAATCTAGTTACATTCAAATGAAGCTATGCAAAGCTTTAAAGAGATGGTAACACAAAGAAGAATCGTTCTCCAACTTTGGTGTGCATAAGAAACGTTTGAGTTGCTTTTAAAAATGCAAATTTCTAA